>CAXHKG010000259.1:0-33634 GCA_964016985.1 Anodontia alba
AATGCGGTTTTGTCTAGATTTGCAACCTTTTGTAGAATTGTTTGTGAAATATAAACATAACCCGCATCACTGTGAACTCTATATATCTAAATATTTCACAATACATTATTCTATATTTCTAGGGTCATATTTGTATAATTAAACCTTTAGCACTCTCTAGCGGCAGACTCGGTAAACAAAAAAGCTTTTTTTTTTTTTTAGTTTTCCAAGAGAATAGGGTTTCACTTCCACACTTCAAACAAAGTGACTCCTTAAAATTTGCATGGAGTGTTAAACCCTTTTTTCTGTGAAAAATAAGAAAAATATTTCAAGATCCCCTCTGTATTTTTTTACTCAGTATGCTGAGGGTTAACGACACCAATAGGTCAGTGACTACTTAACCGTAAGAGTTATTGGTTTTGTATTGCTTTCCCTATATATTTCACTATATATGTATAATATACTACTTTATTGTTTATAATTTCAAAAATATTTCTGGATAATGATATATGCGAACTAAATGACGCAACTGTCTTTTCTTTTTAGTCTTTGCTTTATTTTGACAAATGAATATACGCCTGTTATATATATATATATATATATATATATATATATATATATATATATATATATATATATATATATATATATATATATATATATATATATTTATATATATATGTATATATACGTAGAGGCTTGATGCCATATTAAAAATGCCATTAATGACTGTGAAATTACATTACGAAAACACGCCTATTCAAATAAATTTATAAATTCACGACCACAAACTGAAAGTTTTCAGATAAAAAAAAAACCCGATATTTTTTCTTATTTCTGCTCAAAACATAGATTCTGGGTACTCGATAGAACCGCCTCGCCGAGGCGGTTCTAAGAGTACCCACAATCTATGTTTTTGAGCAGATATAAGAAAAATAATGTATACCCCTGTAAACCCCAGTTTTACTACATTAAAGTGGGGTTTAAGGGGGTCAAAATTATATAGGCATGTTTTCGTGATGATTTTCTATCTAATGAAATGTGGTGATCAAGTAGAAGTTCTAAGGAAACTGCAGCAGTTATGGTCTGTTTTCGCTTAAGTCTTGTTATGTAATTGAAATCTATTTCCGCGAAATGGTGACGTAAACGGGAACATTTAGGTAACTGGACATCATCCTTGTCGCATTACGAAAACGACTATTCAAACTTATTGAAAATTTCACCACCCAAAACTGACAGTTTTCCGATAAAAAAAAAACTCTGATACTTTTCATATTCCTGCTCAAACAGAGGCGGTTCTAACGAGTGCCCACAATCAATGTTTCTCAAAACATAGACTGTTGGTACTTGTTAGAACAGCCTCGGCGAGGCGGTTCTAACGAGTGCCCACAATCTATGGTTTTGAGCAGAAGTAAGAAAAATAATGTATACCCCTGTTAACCCCAGTTTTACTATGTAAAAGTGGGGTTTTAAGGGGGTCAAAATTATATAGGTATGTTTTCGTGATGGCTTCGCGTGTCTGTTGATATCTGGGTAAAATTCCCAAATAAGATCATAAATACTTAGATCATGGGAAAGAATGCGATATGGTCTGGTATTCTGCCAAGAGGCGATCTTCGGGAAGTTTAATCTTACTTCACCATAAAAATAAGATGTGTGTCTCAGTCATTATAAATGACAAGAAATGTGTCTCGGTCTTTTCACTGACGAGACCAGGCACAACAAAACCAAGTATATTGTCAATAAATGATAGACAGATTGAGCCAAAAAATGGGGGAATTTATCACTGGCTTATTTATCTGATTCATAGATAATATCATGAATTTAGTACTTATTTATTTATCTGATCTAAGGTTATAACCCTTTCAAACTATTTATTACCCCACAGAAGGCCTCTTTAATACTCCTTGCTAGGATCTCGTTTTCACCACATTACGGCATGCCTTTGATCTCTCTTGCTCATTACCTAGGTAGATGCAGTGAAATAATTAGCGAGTGGTACCACTTTTGGTCTCATTTTAGAAAATGGGACCAAAAGTGGTACCCCTCACTGATATTTTACCTAGGTGCCATACATTTGAGAGAGATCAAAGGCGTGTCATAAGGAGATGTTATCAGATCCCAGCAGTGGGTGGTGCAGAGGCTTTTTGAGGGGTAATGAATAGTTTAGAGGGGTTATCACCTTGGAACAGATAAATAAATAAACTCTAAATTCTGTCTCTGGTTTACTGACAGTGTACTAGGTTTTTAGTTGTTTTTTTTTTTTGCCCAGTCTTTTATCAGTGATAAAACTAATGACCAAAACACGTCTTATTCTTATGTCTTAACGCTACGAGTCAAGAATGCTGTCTAATTAAATTTCCCCAAAATAGTCCTGATGATAAACTATGCGGTATCAAACGAGTAAAAATAATCCAACTGACTTATCGTGTCATTCAGAAACAAAAATGACACTTCAAGTAAATTAATTAAAGGTAAAAGATATACAGTATTTTCCGCTTTGAGTCCTTATGAGCATATTACCACTCTATGAACTATAAAAAGAGCCCCGGATGTTCAAACAAATTGCCATTTTGTAAACTGGCATATAAGTGTTTTCCTTTTAATCTTAGGTATGATTTTAATGATACCACAGCATAATTATATTTTTTTCACGAGGAAATTAGTGTAACATATATATATATATATATATATATATATATATATATATATATATATATATATATATATATATATATATATATATATATATATATATATATAAAATAAAAACAATAATAATAATAATAAAAACAAGAACCGGTGCGATTTAGAAGAAGATTGCCAGAAGATCGCAAGGTTTTTTTTATTTGGGCTTTGTGAACTCCGATGATCATGTGATATTTCTCTTCTGGCTGTTCGTTCTGTGGCGTCTGATATGCGTCTACAGTATTTGCTCAGGCCTATCTGTCCACATACTTAGGACAAATACGGTAAGAAAGGTTTTGGGAAAGTCCATAACTGATGTTGTGAAAACGTATGACCCGACCCTAATACATTGATATATTGCAATAAGATACGATAAGATAGATGAGCCAGCGCACGACAAAACCTACAATAAGACCTATGCAACCAGTAAATGTAACCAGCAAAGACTCAGATCAGCCAGTACATCAGCCCAGTATGGCAAGGGTTCTTGTTTATCCCTCTTTTGATAGCCCGGAGGCTGTAGAAGGCACATACAATCAGCGAAGACTCTTATCAGCCTGCGCGGATGCGCAGGCTGATCTGAGTCTTCGCTGGTCGCACAAGTCTTATTGTAGGTTTTCGCTGGTCGCACAAGTCTTATTGTAGGTTTTGTTGCGCGCTGGCTCAAATAAATATAGTAGATATTAGCAATGATTCCGCACGGGAAGAATTTGATAAAGATAAAAATTCACCGTCACCATCGATTTTGTCAACAAAATCTCAACGGTTTTAGCAAACAGAATTAAGTGTATTTATGTATTAATTTGTTTACACTGTTTATTTACATGCATCCAGTTTTAATGTGGTGCATCCGCCTGCGTCCACATTTTGGCCGCGCCAAGTGAAAGTGTATCTTAAAGCTTATAAGGAAGATGAACGCTCATATCAGACTGCGCAGTGGCACCACTGCCCGCTAACAAGTTATTGGATACTATAGAATACATCGATGTATAGCAGAGGGACGGATGGGATTGAACGGATGCATATGTGTGTCGGGGTCCTCGCTATTCGTCTATACTCCCAACCTGGTGGAACCCATTTAATGTCACGCAGTATTAATCTTGATGGGATCACCTCACCTGGATTTACCCTGTTAGGAAATCAACGACCTGCGGCATATGAAAACGTACTGTCTTGGTATATGGTTACAGCTAAGGCCCGGATCAGACTGCGTGTGCGCAGTCTGATCTGGGCCTTCGCTGTCAGCTTACAATAATATTTGATACTGAAATCTATACTGTGGACCCTCTTTACAAAGTCAGCAGTTGTTCCTCAATGTTTTGACATTAAACTGAATTTGTTGTTATAAAGAATTAATTTGGAGTGCATTTGTAAAACAATAAAAACCTGAAAAGGATGCCTACGAATACAAAACTCTAAACGACGTTATAAAGAGTTTTGCTGTTATAGTTAATGCCGCTGTAAAGAGGGTTGACTGCAAGCTTCAAAAGGGCGGATGCTCAGCCTGGTGAAGGTCTTTGCTAAACGCACATGTCCTGAAGACACATTTTCTCATGACGCGGTTCTCTAATGCGTTTTGTTCTGGGAGATTGAAAGGGTTTTATGGTCCACCAGGTGTTGCAGAATACCCATATAGTAATCCCTTGCAAATGAACATGCATAGAATAAAAGGCCCAGAACACTCCTCAGAGGCTTAAAATCAGGTGCAGTATTAATTGATTAAGAACAAAACAGACCGCGTCAATTAAGGGGGTACATCTGCACTTTCAAGGCAGGCAACTTGGTCGAAATTACTTTGCTCCCCTTCTGAAAAGAGGTCTTCTGTAAAAGGAAAGAATTTGCTCCCACTGGGAGCAAATTCTTTCCTTTTACAGCAGACCCTTTTCAGAAGATGTTAGGTGTGCAGAAAAACAAATAGGAAGTCATAAAAGTTGTCTCCCTTGTAAAAATGGTAGCAAGTTCAGTCTCGTGTGACAGATATTTTCGAGTGTATGCATCTGTGCAGACTTATCAGACTCTACAAGCCGATCATATGGTATACCTGTTTGTCTCATAGCCCATTGTATAGATGCTTTTTTACATGGAGAGGCCAAATCATCACGAAAACACGCCTATATAATTTTGACCCCTTTAAACCCCACTTTTATACAGTAAAACTGGGGTTTACAGGAGTATACATTATTTTTCATATTTCTGCTCAAAACATAGATTGTGGGTACTCGTTAGAACCGCCTCGCGGGTGGGTACTCGTTAGAACCGCCTCCGCGAGGCGGTTCTAACGAGTACCCACAATCTATGTTTTGAGCAGAAATATGAAAAATATCGGAGTTTTTTATCTGAAAATTTTCAGTTTTTGGAGATGAAATTTTCTATATATTTGAATAGGCGTGTTCTCGTAATGTTCTAATGTCAACCATTTTACCCTTAATAGACAAACACATTTACTCATTACCACACATGTGCTGAATTTGAACAGAAGTAAAAATGTAGACACCCAGGAAATTATTCCCGAAGCAAAGCCTTCCTGAGACATTAAATGAACATGAAATTAGGAGCGATAAAAAAAACATAAACGCCATACAAGAAATTATTAACGCACGTCGATTTTTATTACCTGGTGATGTGTCTAGAAACTGCTGAATGAGTGACAAACGGTGTAGACCTTGATCAGACGTTTGCTCAGGCATATCTGTCCGGATACTTAGGGCGGTGCTCAAAAAAAGTCACAGGAAAAAAAAATCACGGAAAAAAGTCACAGAAAAACAGTCACAGGAAAAAAGTAACTGACAAATAGACATCTACATTTTTTATTTACATTTGTATTTATTTGCACATATGCCAATGAAAGTAGGGAGTTTTTATATAGCGCGCTCTGTTATATATATAGCACTGACTACTGTCAATAATTTTCCTGATGAATCTGACCTAGAGGTGTTAAAAGAGCACACTTGGTCGCTAAACCATTCAGTCAATCAGTTTGGTGTTCTTTTATTTGCAAATGAGCTTTGTTTTCAAAATAAAAAATGTAAAAAAAAAAGCAAAAAAAAAAAAAAAAAAAAAAAAAAAAAAAACAATAATTTTGTGGTTCCATGCAAAATTATACACTATTAAATTATTATCTCGAAATACAAGTATGAAAAAATAAGAATATAGCAAATTCAAAATATTTTGTGCACCTTGTGGCTTTTTTTCCTACCCAAATCTGTTACTTTTTTCTGTGACTTTTTTTTCTAGTGACTGTTTTCACTACGTTCCTTCGGGTAAATACGGTCGTCACTTTTCAAAGGCAGCTGTCTGTGGTTTACCCCATCCCTTGTTTACTCAGCGACCAACAAACGTAATAAAATGACATATTTACTTTAACATCGTTCTTTGAAATGGACATTAAATACAGTTTGATTGAAACGCGTGAAGATTATTCATTATGCTTCCTCCCACTCATTTAGCACTTGATTTGCAAGTAGTTTTAATAAAAATATCCCGGATGAAAAAGGTAACGGACAAAAAATGTAAGAAACCACAAACTCCTTATCGCAGAGGGAGCTTGACTGATGGTATAAAATCCCACCATGGGGTACGTTAGCAGTTAAAAGAAAGACACTAACGATATCTGTTCATTGCATGTAAAACTCTCATGTGAATTTACATTGTTAGGGCCTTCCGAGATTTGATAAGTGGTTCTGGTGTTGTTTGTTCTTTGTGTGGCATTGTGGCTTTTTCATGTTTCGTCCTGTTCGTTATCTTACTGTTTGTTTAGTGGATCCCGTCTGCCATTGTGATCGCCTCGTTAGGGGAAAGGGAGCTGGTTGGTTTGCTTTTCTTTGGTTTGTAACATGAGTCCTGTCAGTCGTAGTTTGCTTACTTATCTTTTGTTCTTAGCAAACACACAACGTGGTTACAACATCGCTGCAACGTCACGACGTTGTGTGTTTGCTGGGCTGTGTTCTGTGCCTGAGGCTCTTCCTTGGCATGTTTACTAGTTTAAAGAGCTGCCATTTGCAATCCACATCGTAGGCGGTCCAAGAACATGTCAAATAGAAATATTTTGTAAAAAAAAAAACTAAACGGACAATTTACAAGTTATTTACAAGCACATAAGGTTGTAACAACTTCCCGGTGGCTTAGTTGGATGCTCGTCCGACTGGTGATCAGGAGGTTGCAGATTCGACCCCCGCCGGATCGGCAACATTCTTTCGTAGGGGTTGACCATGAAACATTTTCTACGGTCATTCTCTCCCTTCCGCTGATTCAAGAAGGGCAGTTGTTAGTTTCTGGCAAAAGAATGTGCACAATATCAGGTTATTTAGAGGACTAGGCCTGCCCAATAAAAGTGTGGTTAGGTAAACTGACCGCGCTCGACGTGACCCCAGTGGGTTGACTGGATCATAAAACCTCAAAACTTCGTTTCAATATAGGGATCATCCATGGTTTTTCATGCATTAACATTTGCCGGGTCACGAGGAAGCTGTTTGAACACGAGGCCGCTAGGCCGAGTGTTCAAATATCTTTCGAGGGACCCGGCAAATGTTATTACAATGAAATATCCATGGATGATCGTTGTTCTTGCATAACTTACGATTCCAACATGGCGGCTAGTTCAGAATGTTGTTTACAATGACGCCAGTTGTGCAATGACCCTCTGACGTCATCATAAAATTCTAAAATGCTATGTTCAGGTCTATATACGTTACGTCGCTCAACATAACCAAAGTAAGACCTATCTTGTGATATCAAAAGTTCAAAATCCATGTTCAAACAGCACGTGAATTTTATGATTTGAACATGGGTTTTGTTGTTTGAACACGGCTTCTGACCCATTCAAGAATAGCTTCAAACAGCTGTGTTCATAGGATTTTATGCAAGAACTTTGACGTTTAAACGTAGCTTTAACTTTGAGTGTCTGTTGAGAATGAGCTAACAGACTGAAATCAAGTAAGGTGCACGACCCGCCTCTTGTCAATGTTAATGTGTATACAAAATTTTATCAAAATATCCCAAATGGTTGAAGGCCTATCGCGATCTAAGAGTTACGGCCATTTTACTTGTCGCTAAATGAAAAGTGGCGTTTTCCAATTCTTTTTGCTAGATCTTGTCAATATAAATTCCGAATCGTTGAAGCGCTTTGGCCATTTTCGCTAATTGGCCACAGACGTACACACAAGGTGATTATAGGGCACTCTTCGAGTCAACCTTTCAATCGGTCGACTTTTCTGCGGGTCGTGCCCTCCTCCTGCTGACACGGATGGCTGCGGAAACGAAAAGGGGTGTCCTGACAGGAACAATGGTAACATTATTTAAAGGTTTGATTCGTGGTAAGCCATAGTTTATAAACAAGCTGAGTACATTTTTGTACCCAATGGAAGTTTCTTTAAAAAAAAAAAAAAACATGTCAAAAACTTAAACAACAGTTATAAGAATATAAATGTAAAACAGACATGACATAAGAGAGTTACAAACATGATTTTCTCCTACACCCCGTCTTCCTCCCCACAGACGGTCGCTCAGATACTTGAACCACTGCGATGAGAACAACCATGACCTTTGTTATATGTTCGTTTTGTGTGTGTGTGTCTATGTAAAGCTTATATTTATATCTTTCGTTGCACTATAAATTTGCATAAAAGGTTAGTGATAAGATGGAGGTCGGTCCAGGTCAAACTTAAAATATCTTATTCTTAGTTTCAAAAGGCCGCCAAAGATACATTTCACTTTATCGCTTTAAATTAAAGAAGGATTTTAGGTTTTTGGTGTATAGGGACAATATTACAAATATCAAACGATTCTGCGCTTCCCAGAATATTCAACTTAAAAACGTATTTGGGTCGATTTAGTAACCAGCCTACTTCCATTTCCATAATAATATCGTTATAAACACAGCGTATTGAACAGGAGTAGGGTCATGAAGGGTCGAAATCTGTCCTGTGATTATTATTATTACTTTTTTTTTTGTGATCAAGCTTCTGCCCTAAGTGCTGGTGTGGAGGCTGTCAAACATCGCCCAATACTTCGCTGCAGTGCTGCTAGTATTTAATTTTCTTTTGAACTATTGGGCCCATACAGTATAACTGAAAATACGATTCTGGTCACGAGTGGCTAGGGAGTGAAGGGTGTTGTATTTCTTCATTATTACACAATGGAAGTAAGTAAGTAAGTGTGTAAGTAAGTTTATTAAATTCCAGTAGCCCAACAGGACTATGAGGATACACAATATATAAATATATACATATGACAGACAGTACAGAGTGATACAATGCATCACAAATTTACAAACGTAAATTAGCATAAGTTTTCAGAACATTTATGAACATTTTTACTTGACAGTGATAAATTAAACTAGTTCAGCGAAAATATGGATATAGAGAAAAGAAAAAGAAAGTGGAGGAGAAAGAGATTTTTTTTTTTTTTTTTTTTTAACATCAATTTCGCATGTCATCATATGAAAGCTAGGTACTTTTTAATATTTGAAACAGAATAAAGTTCGTTGTTTCTCAATACAAATGCTTTATATACAAAAATACTTAAATTTGAAATGATTCTTAGATTACTTGATTTCATGAGTTCTACAAATTTAAACATGCTGGGCCTGGCCCAGTAAAACCGATCAAGGTATTTTCGTCTTAAATGGTTATATAGCCGACATTCGAGTATGAAATGATATTCATCTTCTCTACAGTTACAGAAATTACATTTCCGTTCATCAACTGGTTTGTATGGTCTAGCCCATCTTCCAGCTTCTATTTCTAGCCTGTGAGAAGAGACACGCAACCTAGCTAAAGCAGTACGAAATTTCAAAACATTTATAGAGTCAAGATATGGTTTTAAACTAAAATCAGCTATAGTACAATAGAAAGAAGCACGATTAGAATTATTTAACCTATCATTCCAATTTTGAATAAAATTATCATTTAATCTTTGTTTAAATAATTTCAAAAAGACGCCCACGTTCCCAACTCCTTGACCCAACCAAACCTCATAAAAGCCCATCGTAGATAGCAGATCTTTCACTAAATATGCCCAATTAACTTTATTTGGTCTGTCAGCTAAATCTGACAACATCATTTTATAAATATACTTTATGTATTTATTTTCATCAGACGTTAAAATTTTGAACCAATACTTAATAATAATATAACACCTCCCCATTGCAAAAGAAGTTCTCCCAAATTCCCCATAAACAAAATCGTTTTGTGTGCTTTTTTTGACACCAAGTAATTTCTTGCAGTATTGCAAATGTACACGTTCTATCGTGTGGGCTGGAATAAAACCCCATACCTCACTACAATAATTCAAAATAGACAAGATAAGCTTGTCAAAGAGATCTATCATATGACTTGTACTTAAAGTTGTAAATTTATATATGTATTTCTCTACTATAAACAATGCTTTTCGAGCTTGACCAGCAAGTGTATTTTGTGCTTCAGTAAAAGAGCCACCACTCGTAAATACAACACCTAAATATGTAAACTTGCCAACAATCTCCAATACAGTATTATCAAAGATAAACTCTAAATTTCTAGGTAATAACCCCGCTTTTCTAAATACCATGACTTTTGTTTTAGATGTATTAGAAGTTTCCATCTTTTACAATAAGCATCAAGAAAATTCAAACCCTCCTGAAGGCCTTCTGCAGAACCAGAAAATATAACTATATCATCAGCATAAAGTAATATAAAAAGTTTAATCAATCCAATATCTATGCCTTCAATACCATGAGTAACAAATTCATCTTCTAAGTCGTTTAAAAACATGGAAAATAAAAAGGGGGATAGACACTCCCCTTGTCTAACTCCAAGTATACAAGAAAATTCATTACTTATATGATTATCAAAACGTATTCTTGACTTCACACTATTGTACATTGATCTAATTATATCTAAAATATTTCCACGAATGCCTAATTTGATAAGTTTAAACCATAAATTGTCCCTTACAACATAATCAAAAGCTTTTGTGAAATCTACAAATGCACAAAATAGTTTTCTACCCTGGTTTATCATATGTGATATTAACCCATGTAATGGACAGTCTCAGCTATTTGCTGTTTCGATTTGTTCAGAGTATTTTCAGAGGAGTCCTAGATCGATGAAATATAAGTTTGTCGTCAAGAGAGAGCAATGGCTATTTATACACCGAATCCAATGTTTTATGACTGGTTTTAACCAAGACTGGAGACCCCAAAACGGGTAACTGGCAAACAGTGCAGAACCAGAAAATACAGTGTCTCCACTGTTTGCAAATAGTTCAACCATTTTTCTTTAGGAATATCAAAATTATATAGCCTGACATACCTAAAATCGAAACTGGACTCTGGCAATATATAGTTGGGAGAGTTTATTCAGTCTTTAATTGGTTAACTGTGAAACCTGTGTTTCAGTAAGGTCCAAGGTTTAAATGCATTACAACAGAATATTAATGCAATGTAAAAAGTCTTGAATCATACGTAAATTTTCATTCTTCCATATAACGCCGATATTAGTAAATTTTCTAGTCGTTTGGGACTTTGGACTGATACATTATATATGAAAGTAAGAACTGCGCTCAAAACTTATACAGGCGGGACGGATGTTACTTTTCTTTATTTTCCCCAATGAACAGTCTCATTTAAACCGAGTTCAATTTGCTGTTTTGATTTGTTCATTTTCAAAGGGCTTCTACTCGTAGCTCGATGAAATATAAGTTCGTCGCAAGAGATAGCAGTGGCTGTTTATACACTGAACCCAATGTTTTATGATTGCTGTTGTGGGTCCTCAGTAGAAGCGCCGTTTTGCTGGTAAACATGCGCTTAGATGATTATCAGTTATACGCCAAATAGAATAGTTAATGTAAAACGCAACAAAATTGTATCGGTGTTTTGGTGCGTTGTGTTTTTTGGGCTACTTATAAAGAGTGACCAACCAAGATACTACAGTGACAGTCACAGTGATTACTCTACTCTGTATAAATAAATCTTGAACAGTAAAGTTTTCAAGAAAATGATAATGAAAAAGAATAGCTGGTCTTCTGATATGATAACAGGCGTTAGAATACTCTTTCAGAGAAATATCATTGCGTCTTGATAGTGAGTGAATGAAATCTATGGTTGTATTGGAAACCTTAGAAATAATTTATGAAACTCTTTTGTGTATAAAATCTCTCTATTAAAAGGAGCACAGTCTATTTTTTGCAAACAAATTAGAGGAGTTTCGATTTTGAAATTTAAAGCTTTAACCTTCTGACTATAAAACATAATTCTACTATGTTTTACTGAAAATAAGAGTTGACGTTTCTTCAGATTGTTTCAATGAAAAATAAAAAAAATATAACTTACTTTCATCTGATGATTGGCTCAGCCTACAGAGTGTTATTTAAAGCTATTAACTCACTGAAGACCGGAGACCCCTAAACGGGTAACTGGCAAACAGTGCAGACCCAGATCGGACGCCGCAGAACGCGGCGTCTGATCAGGTCTCCACTGTATATTGCTCTAAAAACTACATTCTTAAATACTGAACATGACTGTAACCGGCTTAAACAGTTCCGCATTTGAGTCTAGCGCTAGTAAACGTACCTTTGGAGATAGGCGTTCAGCGAAGATTCAGATCAGCCTGCGCATTCGCGCACTTTGATCAGAATCTCTCCTGGCCTCATTTTAGATAACCAAGGATGCAAAATTTCTTTATTAGGTCAACGAAGACTGATGAGACTGCGCGGATGTACAGCCTGCTCTGAGTGTTCGTTGGGCGCACATGTCAGGCTACGTTTACTTACGTTGCCCCATTACCTACGATTGGTTACCTAAGGTTGGGCCGGCCTCAGTGGCTCAGTTGGATGCGCCGTCCGACTGGAGACCAGGAGGTCGCGGGTTCAACCCCCCGCCGAGGTCGGCAACATTCTTTCGTGGAGATTGATCATGAAATATTTTCTACGGTCATTCTCTCCCTTCCGCTGATTCAAGAAGGGCAGTTGTCAGTTTCTGGCGAAAGTAAAAAAAGTACTGGTTAACCGCTTAGAGGACTAATACTGCCCAGTAAACGTGTGATTAGGAAAACTGACCGCGCTCGACTGACCCTATTGGGTTGAATGGGCCGTAAAACCTCAACACAAACAAACAAAACCTAAGGTTGGGTTTGAAATGATAGTTGAAGTATCGAAGGAAAAAAAAGTTATTAAGTGTAATCCCCACTAATTTAAAGTGTGCGTATGGATATGCTGCTGAAAAATTGAATACCGTTTTGTTAGATCCTGACGAACAATTTGATACAAGAAAGTATTATTAATGATTGAATTTAATATCATTGCAAAAACCATCGCACTCGGCACAGTTAAACGCTCTGCATGTTGGGTAGAAATTTCAGCAGACAACATTTTGAAATATTTGACTTATTTTTTCCCGGGCCAGCTGCAGATTTTGCTCAGAGTGGTATAGTTTAAAGGATGCGTATTCTTGAAGACTCAAGAATGTTTCACCACACCGTTTGAACTATCGTATACCTACTGTTTTTTTAAGTGTTTCATCACGAAAACATGCCTATATAATTTTGACCCCCTTAGACCCCACTTTCGTATAGTAAAACCGGGGTTTACAGGGGTATGCATCATATTTCTTATTTCTGCTAAAAACATAGATTGTGGGTACTCGTTAGAACCGCCTCGCCGAGGCGGTTCTAACGAGTACCCACAATCTATGTTTTGAGCAGAAATATGAAAAATATCAGAGTTTTTTATCTGAAAATTTTCAGTTTTTGGAGGGGAAAATTTACTATATATTTGAATAGGCATGTTTTCGTAATGTATCCCAAAAGTTCTATTAAAGTTTGTAAAAAATGCGCACAATCAGATTATGTTACAGTTTTGACAGACTGTTTAAAAAGCAATTTATAAAACTTATTTTTATTTAAATCAATTCCACCGAGGGGTCGGGTTAGTGAGGACATTTTATACAAATCTACAAGGTGTTAGCTAAATATCATTGAAGGTATAATGAGCCGCAACTTGTGAAAGCGTACCTTCTGATATGTTCACCCAAAGAAGACTCAGATCAGCCTGCGCATCCGCACAGCATGATCAGTCTTGTGAAATTACTTTGCATTCTTGCCTAGCTATCCAAAAATGCGCCCAGTGAAGATACTGATCAGACTGCGCGAATGCGCAGTCTGATCTGAATGTTCGCTGGGCGCACATGTCCGAAGGTACGTATTTTTTTTGACGCTAGTGCTCATAATATTTGTGAATTAAGTTAAAAAGGGCCTTAGTCACATTCCAGCAGAGAAAGTTCCCATCAGCCAGGGTGCCCTGCAGAATGATCAAAGCATTCGCTGTACACTCAGAAAATGGTCTAGATACTGAATACCGTATTGACCTCAGCATTGGTCAGACCCTAAACATTGACCCTAAGCGTTTGTTCAAATCTAGAGCAGACAAAGCAGTTTGATCTGGGTTTTCGTTATTCATCATTCTGTCACACTACTTCAGCCAAATTACCAGGAAGTCAAATGGGTATGCTTAAATCTATTTAAGGCTAACATATTTGGAAGATAACATGTTAGGCCCGTAATATAGGCCAATGGCTCATGTCTCATTCATTTCAATGCATTTTTTTTTTTTTTTAATTTTGATGGGCCCTTTTGAATATTCGATGGGCCATTTTGAAAATTTAATCGATCCAAGAATCCTTAATGGCCATGCTAGAGCAAAATAAACATCATATATGAAAAGCTTACGGTAGGGGCCCTGCAAAAAATGAAATCAGATCGGATCCCTCACTGGCAGTTTTTTCGCAAAATAGGTCGGGCCTCATCACGAAAACATACCTATATAATTTTGATCCCCTTAAACCCCACTTTTATATTAGTAAAACTGGGGTTTACAGGGGTATACAATATTTTTCTTATTTCTGCTCAAAAACATAGATTGTGGGTACTCGTTAGAACCGCCTCGTCGCTGGCGATTCTAACGAGTACTCACAGTCTATGTTTTGAGCAGAAATATGAAAAATATCAGAATTTTTTATCAGAAAATTTTCATTTCTTGGTGGTGAAATTTTCAGAATATTTGAATAGGCATGTTTTCGTAATGTATCCAAAATCAAAGGCGGATGCACAGTGTGATCTACCCGACCCCTACCCCACGTTCGTTGTTCGCAAAGGCAGTAAGGTCAAGTTTCTCTTGAAGTTGATCAGTTCAATTTTATGCATTATGTTATGTATTCATCTGGTAGATGTAAATGGGAACTTTGATGGAGGATAAATATATTGCTCCTTTTATGTTATGCATAATTATACTTCTTAACGCTTAGCACTCTGGGTAAAAAAATTCAGCAGACGAAATTTTGAAATACGTTTCTTATTTTTCCCAGGAAACAGGATTTGACATTCAATACAAAATGACTCTATGACGATTTGCATGAAATGTCAAATGATTTTTCATAAGACAATAAAAAAAATCATTAATTTTTCGTCTTCTGAATTTGCCCAGAGATTGGTAAATCTCAGTGTAATCACACCATACTGACCTCCTCGCCGTTCACCTATTCACGCCATCCTTGCAGTATTTAGCCTTAGCATTCGGGCAAGAAAGGCCGTGGCAAACAGTGTAGACCAAGATCAGACACCGCACAACGCGGCGTCTGATTATGGTCAACACTGCATATCGTCCAGCAGTCTCTAAACATATCACCTGTTAGTAAAATGTAGCCTAGCCCCACCATCACGGAAACACGCCTATATAATTTTGACCCACTTAAGTCCCACTTTTATATAGTAAAACTGGGGTTTACAGGGGTATACATTATTTTTCTTATTTCTGCTCAAAAACATAGATTGTGGGTACTCGTTAGAACCGCCTCGCCGAGGCGGTTCTAAAGAGTACCCACAATCTATGTTCTAAAGAGTACCCACAATCTATGTTTTGAGCAGAAATTCGAAAAATATCAGAATTTTTATCTGAAAATTTTCCTTTTTTTGGTTGTAAAATTTTCAATATATTTGAATAAGCATGTTTTCGTAATGCGCTATGAGTTTAACAAAGGTAACATACTCCTCCTTGACTATTTTACTACACAGATCATCTCCCTTACCTGTCAGAAACTCATAAACTGATCAGCCAAATCAGAGAGAAGGACATTCCAACAGATAGGATTTTTTTTTGTAAAATATGAATTGTTTGTATGCCGATTCAAATATCAGTTAGATGGCAGCCAGTCAAAGAAAAATGGTCCACCATTTTGACGCATTTAACCCTCATGGGTTGACGCGTCGTTAAACCTGAACTCATCATCAAGAAAAATGGACTTGTTTGAATTTTAGGACCAGTATTGGTGGGTTAAGATGTTTGAATATTTAGTGTAAACAAAGTAAAGTGTGCCTGAATAAACAATGTAGATCCAGAATGTGACGTCTGATCATCGGCAACACTGCTACTCATCCAGGAGTTTCTAGACACATCAACAATTAGTAAAATGGACGTTATTGAATTTCAGGGCCATTATGGTAAAGTGTTCAGATGTTCCAATATTTAGGGTAAATAAAGTGTGCCCTGGGTAATAGAGTAGGATCTATCATTGATGTTAGGGGTATGTAGAAAAATCCGTCCCGAGGATCCACTGTCTGGCATCACGAGGCTTGCCTCGTGATGCCAGGCAGTGATCGCAAGGGACGGGTTTTTCTATCTACCCCTCACACCTACGACAGATTTTTTTGTTCTTGCACACCCTTCACTTCTGAATGCAGATTTTTTTAATAATGCAGTCGCTTCGATTGCTGACGTCCGCAATATTGTGGTGACATTGCTGTGGCGTTTAATGACGTCATTACGTTCAGTGACGTAATCCTTAACGATGGCGTACGTGATGTCTATTACAACTAGTGCATATCAAATACGTGAGAATTCTTGATTTTTATCTTGCCCTGGGTAGGATAAGAATTTCTATCCCAGGGTTAAATCTTGGATTTCCTTATTTGGTGTGCAAGAAAGCACGTGTTTGATAAGGGTCAAATCTCTTTGTCACTCATCCAGCGGTTTCTAAACATATCACCAGTCAGAAAAATGGACGTGTTTAGATTTTCGTACTACAGTCGAACCCCGATGGTTCGAACACCGATGGCTCGTTTAGCATGGCTAATTCGAACTCGTTTTTGAGTCCCTACGAAATTCTTCCGATAACTCAAAAACACAAATATTTAAGGAAATTTTCTTATTTTATCATGACATTGTATGTTGTGAGTACTCATTAGAATCGCCTCATCGAGGCGATTCTAATTACACTCAACATAGAATCACTGTGTAGAAAATCGAAAAGATTTCCCAAAATTATCGCTATTTGCTTCCTGAACTGGTGCCATTAACCTTCAGTGGCTCGAACTACCCATGTCTCGAACGAATTTCCATGGTCCCAAAGATGTTCGAGCCATTGAGGTTCGACTATAGCATGATAAAGAGTTCAGATGTTCGAATATTTTGTGTAAATAAACTGTGCACATGTAAACAGAGTAGATCCAGAACGCGTTTGATAAGAGTCCTGCCATTACGAAAAACTCCTATTCAAATATATAGAAAAATTCACCTCCAAAAAATGAATTTTTTCAGATAAAAAAACTGATAGTTTTTCATATTTCTACTCAGAACAGAGATTGTCGGTACTCGTTAGAACCGCCTCGGCGAGGCGGTTCTAACGAGTACCCACAATCTATGTTTTTAAGCAGAAATAAGAAAAATAATGTATACCCCTGTAAACCCCAGATTTACTATATAAAAGCGGGGTTTAAGGGGGTCAATATTGTATAGGTATGTTTTTGTGATGGCTACCTATTCAGCATCTTTTAGACACATCATTAGGCAGTCGAGTGAACTTGTTCAAATTTTGGCAAAACGAATATGGATGATAAAGAGGCTTTAACTTCATGAAAAGATCACATAATAGGTTTGACTGTTTGGTTTTACGTCAGTGTCACAAAAAAGATGCGTTTTGTTTATTTGTGGACCATATTTACGTTGGTATCGATATTTATATCTGCTATGTGCTAAGACCTTGTATACGTCGTTTTTTTTTTTTTTTTTTTACTTTTTTTTTGTTTACTTTCCACGAAATGAGAGAACATGTAGTTCAAGGGCAAAAAAAAAAAAAAAAAAAAAAAAAAAAAAAAGAGAAAAAAAAAAAAGAAAAAAGTGCCAAAACACGCTGATACACCTCTTCTTCCTTATGACGCTTTTTGTCAGTCTGTGATTAACTGACCAAAACAGAAACAATTGCAGTTTTTAACTTAAAAATAAAACACAAAAAAAAAACCCCCCAAAAAAAACCAAAAAAAAACCAAACAAACAAAAAAACAACTAATCCTCAGTTTTTACTGAAGTTGTAAATCAGCTTGGTTTCGGATATTTTGTGGTACCTAGAATACATTAAAATATTCTATTTTTTTTATCACAAACTTAATTTTATTTATAATTTATTTAAAACACAAGAAAAATACAAAACGATATTCACCCAGTAGCATTTAACCTGGCCTCTGTGCTTCGGAAAAAAAAAATGAAAAATAAAACGCAAAAAAAAAACAAAAAAAAAAAAAAACAACAACAAAAACAACAACAACAAAAAAAAAAAAAAAAAAACAAAAAAAAAAAAAACAAAAAAAAAAAAAAAAAACCACACAAAAAAAAAAACAACAAAAAAAACCCAAACGCAACAGTACTGTTGATTCATTTTGGTGTTTATCTCGGCCTGGTTACCGTATTCATCCTAAGTATTCGGACACCTCAAACCCTTACCATATATGTTCTAAAATTTGAACCAGTACAATTCACTACCCGATGTTGTGTCTAAAAATTGCTGGATGAGTGGCAAACAGTGTAGACCCAGATGAGACGCCGCGTTTTGCGGCGTCTCATCTGGGTCTATACGGTTATCTCAGGCCTGTTTGTCCGAATACATATGGTAAATACTGTATAACACAGACAGACAAGAATGTAGCAAGTGGGTGCGAACGATATGTGATAAGCAGTTTTAAAACCTTCAATTTAAAACTGAAAGAAGGCTGACTTTTCAGCTGGGTGTGAAACGTTTTAAAATTCATTGCAGCAGTTTGAAGAATATAAATTACCGAGATACGAGCTAATGATAATAAATTTTTCTCAACGAGATTTTTTAGGGAAGTTTGAAAGTACGTTATCAGTCGTACGATGGGAAGATTGTCTTATTGCATTTGCGAAACCGAAGGCCTTGATCAGCCTGCGCGTTCGTGCAGGCTGTTCAGGGCCTTTTATTTCCGCTTGCAGAATTGTCGAATACTACAGACTGTATCGACTAATCAAGACGGTCCTGCTCAGGGTTCCCTGCTGCGCAGGTCGATCTGGGCGTATGCTGTTCGGATTTGTCTGAATGGCTATTTTCACGTTTTAATTCATATGTAAAATTTCGAGTGAGAAGGTATTTAATCATATACACGAACAGCGTAGATCCGGATCGTCCTGCGCAATTACAATATAGGTCTAATCCGCTAAACGCATAAGTTGGAAGAACGTCATTTCAACGTCCGCGGCACGTTGAAACGATTTCAACGTCCGCGACACGTTGAAACGACACTATTGCATAAAAAGCAGTGCCGCCGTGCATTAACCGGCGAAAAGCCGTGTATTAACAAGGCAATTCACGCGCTGTTAATGCATGGCTACGCAACTTTCAATATGATCGTACCGGGGCCACAGATTTGCTGCCGTTACGAGATGTGTACTTCCCGGCTCTAGAACGAGCATAGTTCGTGGAAATTGCGTTCGCGAGACATCGGTGAAAAGGCGAAACAAAATAAAGCAAGAAATAACGCGAAATGTAGCAATTTTTTTTAGTTTTTATGCAATAATAGCGATCGAACATGGTTTTTCAAAGCATTAACATTCGCCAGGTCCCTAGGGAGGTGTTGAAAACCGCGGCCGGAGGCCGCGGTTTTCAACACCTCCCTCGGGACCTGGCGAATGTTAATGCATGAAAAACCATGTTTGATTCCCATATTGAAACAACGTTGTTTACTGAGCAGTTGTTTTTACCGAATTAGTTTTAAGAGGACTGAATACACATAGTAGATTTCCCGCCATTTATACAAGGGATGCAACTTTATGACTTCTGTTAGCTTTCCTTCGCATCAAGCCCATTCTGAAAATTGGTCTACTCTAAAACGAAAGAAATTAGTGCCAATGGCAACTCTCAAAACGTTTTGTCTCCCTTCTGAAAAGTGTCTATACTAGACGGAAAGTAGTTGTTCCCTTTGGGAGAGCAACTTTTTCTTTTTTGTCTTTGTTTTGTTTATTTTCTTTTTCAAAAGGGAACTTGTGTGCAGAAACGCAAATAAGAAATCACAAAGATTTTCTCCCTTGTATATACAATTTGCCATAGCCAACTTTAAAAAACCGACGCTCAAGATTTACCTGTGCGAACCGCTACAGTAAAATGTAAAGACTTGTATAGGAAAGCTATATTATACATCAATTTTTGAAAGTATGGAAAATAATACAATATTTTTGCTGGTAGCTTTTGATTCCAATTTTTTTCAGGAATACGCTGATACTTTTTTCATTTTTTTAAAACGAAAACTTTTTGGTCCTTTTTCGGGTTTTTTAAAGGCACCTTCAAATGATTAAAAATATAGTGATAACGACGATTTTTTTTCGCTGTTTGAATTTCTAACTTACAAATAGGTCATTTGAATTACAATTTAGAATATTTTTGCTGGTGGCATTTTGTGCAGAAAAGCCTGCTGAAAAATTTGGTTTTTGTTTCATTAAAATCAAATAAAAACCTATTGGTCCTTTTTTGACATTTCTATCAGTGGTATTGTGTTTTTTCCTTAAGAAATTCTCGTATTTCCGACAATAGGCAGTGGCGGAAACTACCGAGCATGTTATCAATCACCAAGCAAGGTAACTCCGGGCGGATAGCAGTCACGCAAGTGGATTGGATTATGTCGCTTGTTTTTCGTTTTCCAGTGAGGTTTTTCAAAGTCCCAGATTTCACCAAGAAAGAAAATGTCAGTAGACAAATTTATATTTTTTACTCCCCCATCCCCCCTCGCCCGTCATCCCCGTACCCCCACCTCCCATTAAATAAGTGTGATATTCTGCGCAAATAACGATTTCTATAAAATGTCAATCCCTATTCTGTGGAACGATAATAAATAATGAAATTGTCATCCGGCTGACTACGCCTGCAGAATGCTTAAGGTTAATATCCGCTTTCTCTTTATTCATCCCGACAAATATTAAGTTTTTTTTTTTTTTTTCAGCCAGTATCAGTTTTTCTGTTATATATGCGAGCAAACATTAAGCCGTTAGCTGTATTCTCTTTACATGCGGACAAATATAAAGCTGTGATTTATTTCTTAGACTGGCTCCAGGCGTTTATGCACTTGTTTTTTTTTTTTTTTTTTTTTTTTTATTGTGTGCTGGTATTGAGAAATATCGGTGTTTTTGATCCTCGGATTTTATCGTTCATTTCTAATCATTCAATATTTACAGCTGTATAATAAAGTCGGAAACCTGACGTCATCAATAACGTTGCTTTTCATTGGCTGGCATTTGGTTTTACTGTTTTAGGCAGCTCACAGCGCATGCCGCTTTGTGCAAATAGTACATTTTTTAACAAAACAATTGAATAAATGCATTAGAAAGGGGATAACTACATTTAAAATTGTCATTTGGTAAGGTAAATCGTCGATTTTACGAACGCAAATTACTTTTTACGGTACCGCTTACGCATGGCCGTAAAACGAAATGTTCGGCCGTAAAACCGCCGAATTACCGGCCTAAATAACAATTTTGGATACAGACCTCCTGCATTTTCCGCCTTTTCTTCATGTTATGTAATCGGAATGTCATAACTTAGCTAACTCCAGACAAGAGACATTCTGACACCAAATAAATATTTTTTCTTATTTCTCCACTAACCATGTGTTGTGAGTAGTCATTAGAAACATCTCCCGCTCATCTGGAGATTTTTTTCTTTTCATATTGAAGAAAGGGAGAAACAATCTCCTTTAGATGCTGTATGTGGTCAGGCGGTGGTTCAAGTTCGATCTCCGGTCAAAGTGATTAGGAAATTCTTAAGCATAAAACCTGATATACGTATTTTGTTATTGGTGACTCGTATATGTCAACACTTTACACACAAAACTTCATTTTTGTGAATCTCCGGATGCTGAGCCACTGTTTGTCATATCAACCGAGGCCAATAACTAAATCGGATCACACAAACAGAGACGGATCAGGCTTATTTGTCTTGGCAAATGGACCAGACTTCGCTGTCCACTGACTTATTTCACTCTGTTGTTGTGATATAGTAAAACATAACGAAAATTGAAGAGCCTGATCAGATTGCAAAGACTGATATACATTCATGTTTTGGGTACCATAAGGTGCCTTTTTCCTCATTTCGATTCTTCTTGTCCTTATAGTAACAGTTTCCTGTTTCCGCTACCTCTTGTCCACTAGACTGATCTACTAAAGTAGTGAGCTCTTAACATTTGTTGAAAAAGAGATGAACTAGTTGTAACTATCTTTGTGTTTACAGTTATGCGACGTCAGGAAAACATGTCTATATAATTTTGATCCCCTTAAACCCCACTTTTATATGGTAAAAATGGGGTTTACAGGGGTATACATTATTTTTCTTATTTATGTTCAAAAACACAGATTGTGGGTACTCGTTAGAACCGCATTGCCGATGCGGTTCTAATGAGTACCCACAATCTATGTTTTAAGTAGAAATATGAAAAATATCAGTTTTTTTTTATCTGAAAATTTTCAGTTTCTGGACGTGAAATTTTCTTTATATTTGAATGGACGTGTTTTTGTAATGAATACTTACGAATAGTGGATAATTTTGTTTTTCTTGTTCATTACGTTAACAAGTCTATGTAATGTATATCCCGATATTCTCCTATAATATATAGTGAAAACAAGAGAATAAAGGAGTCTGTTTTGTGAGGTGGCTTTTCTGATTTCCCGCAGTTTTAACTAGGTATTCATATGGTATGTAGTTTCATATGTGGCGTTTGTTTTGTCATTGTTTGTTGTCATTGTTTGTTCCTGATCTCTTTTTTGGGGGCCTCGGGAAGCTGTGCATCGTGAACGTGGCGTTTCCTGGCTATTTTCTCTTATATTTTTGTAAGCAAACCATTCCTCATTTCCCATATAATATGGTGAAAACGATATGGCTCATATAGCTCTAGGAAATGGGGTATCAAGATAAATATGTTTTCTTATTTCTCTACAAAATATGTTGTGGGTACTCATTAGAAACGCCTCTGCGAGGCGTTTCTAATGAGTACCCACAACATGTTTTAGTGGAGTAATGCGGAAAACATATTTATCTTGTCAATATTTTTTGTTGAATAAAACTGGCTTACCTACAGCTATGAGTATACATTATACATAGATGTGTTAACGTAATGTGAAACTGAGGACCGTGCGATGGAGTAACTAACTTGAGAGCGTGTAAATTTGGAATTAACAAGCCCTACGGAAAGAGCTTTTTTACGGAAAGTCCACGTTTTTTGACGTAGAGTATTTTCATCATGGCAAACAAATTCAAGCGGATTATATGGGACTGGTTGGCACTGTTGCTAACTGTGATTGCGGTGATCTTTCAGTTTGTCGGATTCTTCATCAAGGAATGGTGGGTAAACAGTAATTATGTTGGAACAAGCCACGTCGGGATGACGTCATTGAGAATATGTGAAGTCACGTGTGTAAACAAAACCGTGCTTGATATTGAAGAAGGGAAAGGTAAGTGATCTACTTGAAGATAGCTGTCAACGAAGCGTACGAGCGCACATTCGTGAGTGCGTGTATGTATAGTAGGTGGTGTCACACCTGTCGGGGCCTGTCTTAAAATAAAGTTAAACGCTCAGGATGACGTAAAATAGAAAGTTTATTAGAACACGATATATAGATTTAAGGTATACAATTATATAGCAAAATTGATGTTTCAATGTTTAGTAAGGAAGTAAGTGCATGCAAGGTTTGATGAACAAAGATCATTACAGTAGGTCATATAGTTATTCAGAAATTGAGTCAAACAGTGGAGTCATTACGAAAACAGGCCTATTCAAATATACTGAAAATTTCACCACCAAAAACTGAAAGTTTTCAGATAAAAATTCTAATATTTTTTTCATATTTCTGTTCAAAACATAGATTGTGGGTACTCGTTAGAACCGCCTCTGCGAGGCAGTTCTAACGAGTACCCACAATCTATGTTTTTGTGCAGAAATAAGAAAAATAATGTATACCCCTGTAAACCCCAGTTTTACTATATAAAAGTGGGGTTTAAGGGGGTCAAGATTATACAGGTATGTTTTCGTGATGGGAAGTAAAAATATAGTAAAAGTCATATCTTAATACCGCCGTGTTGAGTCCATTTAAGGGAGAAAATGTACGTATATCAGGTTTGATCGTTGTAGATCTGATGGTTAATCGCAAATAGAATCAAACCTTGGGGTTGATATTAAAGCCAACAGACTGTGAAGTGTAGGTCAAAGTCACAAATGATACTGAAACGTTTGGGTCCATGTTAGGAAGGAATTACATGGTTTTGATAACTGTAGGCTCATCAGTTAATGAGAAATAGAGCTAAACGCTGGGTTGCGTAATGTTGGCGGAGAGATGAAAGGACGGCATGGAAATCCAGACCCCTATATCACACCAGTTTTCTAAATCAGGCTCGACAATAAATGAGCCTCTTACAATAAGACCTGTGTAACCAGCAAAGACTCAGATTAGCCTGTACATTCAGCCAGTATAGTAAGGAGTCTTGTTTATCCCTCTTTGGACAGACAGGAGGCTGTAGAAGGCACACTCGAGCAGTGAAGACTGATCAGACTCTGCAGATGCGCAGATTGATCTGTCTTCGCTGCTCGCACAAGTGTTATTGTAGGTTTTGTCGTGCGCTTACTCATATTTTAGCCGCAACGGCCTTCGGACATGATGCATTTGTTTTACAGAATTGCATAGATATCTACCGATCTATAAATCTTAAGAGGCGTGAATACACTTTTTGTTACTTCCTGTTTGCTTTCCGGCACGCCAAACCCCTCATAAAAAGGGGTCTTCTCCCAGTGCGAGCAAAGTTTTTCCTCCACTCTTTTACTGCCTCGGGTGATATTAATAGGCTTTCGCAAACAACATAGATCCAGATGAGACGGCTCATAATGAGCCGTCTCATCTGGATCTACGCTGTTTGACATTCAGTATTTCTCAACTTTACATATAAACTTCTTTCCAAGCGATATTTTGTTTAAAAAATAAAAAAAAAGCAGACGACAGATGTCGTTTGAAATTTGGCACCGAAAGATTTAAAGAAAAAAAAAAAATCCTTTTTAGAAAGGAAGCAAAACAAGTTTGATAGTCCCCCACCCCCTCGATATGTCTATTCCCTTAACACTTAAAGCGCGAAACAAATTAGTAGCAGACGACATTCTAAACTTGATTATGTTTTTTTTTTTTTTTTTTTTTTTTTTTTTTGGGGGGGGGGGGGGGGGTGGGGGGGGGGGGGTGCGGGAAGACGACAATCCGTGTGAATCGTCTGTTAGGCTCATGGAATGTCAAACCTTATTTTCATTGAAAAAAAAAATCGAGGTGTCGTCTGCTGTGATCAACGCTTTAAGTTAAGTTTTTGAAGACCAATCTTTTCTTTGTTTATTTCAGAATGGATTTTTGCAGCGCGTGTGTTTGAAGTGTTTGGAATATTCTTTCTTCTTATCGCCCTTCTATTAGCCGTCTTAATGCTGATTGTGAGACGAAGGACGATACATACAGCGTTAACCTATATACACGGCGCCGCTGGTAAGCTAGATTTTTATTTAAGGGTTAAACGTTTTTTATTTTATCTATTTATAGCTCGAGGAATGTGTCAAGAGGCTCTTGACTTGGAGAAGAAAGGACTGAGAGTAAATGTAGGAAAGACGAAGATCGTTATCTGCGGTACGGGCCTGGACCACCTGCAGAGTTCAGGAGAGTTTCCATGCGCTGTCTGTCGCACTGGAGTGGGCAGCAACAGCATCTTCTGCAACGGCCGCAAGCACTGGGTACACAAGAAATGCAGTGGGCTCAAGCTCTTGACAAAGGACCCTGACTACACATGTACACGGTGCAAGGGAACTGCACGCCCTTTGGACGGCAGACCACAGAAGGAAGTCCAGGTCGGACCTGACAAGCTGGAGGTGGTAGCTTCCTTTTGCTACCTAGGAGACATGCTCTCAGTAGCAGGTGGCTGTGAACTTTCAACCGCAACGTGTGAAAACCGCTTGGAAGAAGTTCAAGGATCTGCTACCAGTTCTCACTTCACGCCACCTCTCTTTCAAGACACATGGCCGTGCGTACAGCTCTTCAGTGCGGAGCGCAATGCTCCACGCCAGTGAGACTTGGCCATTGACAAAGCCAAACCTCCAGCGTCTGCAGCGAAGTGACAGGGCAATGATCAGACAGATCTGCAATGTCAGGCCGCAAGACATTGTCACCACCAGGTCCAATGAGCTACTTGCGCGGCTTGGCATTGAGGATCTGGACCTCATTCTGAAGGAGATAAGGCTTTGCTGGTATGGACATGTGGAACGCTCCAGTGGTGCAGTAAAGACAGCCTTTCATATACAGGTTGAGGGAAAGCGTGGGGCTGGGAGGCCCAAGATGACATGGAAGCAGCTGACAGAGAGGGATTGCAGAGAGTGGAAGCTCTTGGCTATCAACCCTCATGATAGACATACCTGGAAATCTGGTGTGAGATCTGCAATGCATGCAGCAAGCCAGCTATCTGGTAGGGGGGCCACTGATGTGGATGTTGCCCTGTCCCTGCACGTTAATAAAAAAATCCGATTACGTATAGTTTTACATATTTATTTTATATATACAAACAAAATGTCAAAATTCAGATTTTTCTTTATTGTGTGCTTGAAATGGAAAGGAACTTTAACATAAACTGATGCGCAGACAAAGTTGTTCAGTCTCTCAGAAGGTTGGCGTTTGACTAGCTATGTCTGTGGTCCGGACAATCATGGTCATATTTGTGGTTCTCTGATGATCTGACTTCAGACCGCCATTGAGCCATTTGCTTTGTTTCATCATCGTGTTTGTGATTGTTTGTGCTTTATTACAGTAGACTCTCGTTATCTCGACCTCGTTTGTCTCGAATAATCGCTTATCTCGAAGTGAAAATCTGGTCCCTGTTTTAACAAGGACACCTAACAACAGGTAACAAAATATTGTGGAAAAGAGGAGAAATAGGAGCAATTTCTCCTCTTTTCCTCAATATTTTCAATATATCTCTAATTTCAGGAGTCAAATTACATATTCATTTGTTAAATGTGTTGTTCGATTTATTGTTTTTCTCATATCCGCAAATGGTACGGATATCTCGAAGTGTTTCAGAGAGTCCCTTGGAATTTGAGATAACGAGAGTCGACTGTATATTGTTCACCGATGAGGCTAAATTATTTGTAATTTGGACTGTATTAGAATAAATGGCGATGTTTCGCTTATGTTTAACTGCTTTAAGCCCCATCCCCACCACAAGTAGGTATGAATATTATGCGGCAAACTGCATGCATAAATATTAACCCACCTATAGTCAATCACTTGCTCCCTCCCATATTTAGATCGGGTCTCAGGCTGAATGAAAGCTTTGACTTAATCTAGTAAACAGGGCCCAAGCTACCAAACTAAGTAAATATTTATATAATGCCATTGAATTAAGACGACGATAAACAATATAATCACACAGTCAGTTGTCAGTATTCCTGAAAAGAGTCATTAACTTTTTCATGTCATCATTTTGTTAAATAATTACATTTATATTTTAACATGTATGCACTTGTAGTCTGACCTATAATAGCATATATATTTTATTGAATCTGACAGGTTTGTTTGTTTTGCAATGTATAGCACTGATGTTGTATTCAGTTTTCACAATAAAGTATAGTTTACTATAGTTAATACGGTGGTTGACACACCTAAGTAAATGACAGGGCCCAGTTGTTCAAAACTAACGATGTCGTTAGTTAACGATTCGTTAAAATTTACATCGAGTGATACGCAGATATGCTCAAATTTTTTGCTGAAAAAATGTGAGTAGCTTTTGCAGTGCAAAAGCTACTCACATTTTTTCAGCAAAAAATTTCAGAAAATTGTATATTGAATCTGCTAAAATAGTTAACGAAATGGCCCTTAACGAGCTCGTTAAGCTAACGACGCTTTGAACAACTGGGCCCAGATTTTTAAGAGTATAAAACATTTATGCTGCAGTTTGGATTTTAATTCAACATTTATTGACTGTCATAGCCATAAGTTATCTCCGATGCTTTTTGGAGGATATGAGGATTTTCAGAGACTGCTTGACGACATTGATAATAAAAGTGCCTCCAAACATGTTGCCCCAAAACATCGAATTTAAACCACCATGACCATTTCTGGTAGCCTTGCTGTTCACACTGTGATTGTGTTGTGTCTTCCCCTTTCATTGATCTGAATTGTATCGTTCATCTGAAAACTGAAGGCAGGATCTGTTTCAAAGGTGAAAGTTGTATTGGCGAACGCGGACACCATCTTGCTTGCTATCAATAAGCGGATTAATACGAATATTAATGGGGGTAATTAGGCTAACCAATGGGAAGCCTTGCATGTGTTATTACACGTGTGGTCATATAATTTTTATGACATGGTTTATTTTACTGAATAACTTGACGGCCATGTGATAAAAAGAATTTCAACAGGCCTTTAAATAATGATTGCTGTTGTTTTAGAGAGGCATCGTAGCCGAATGGTTAGGGTATTTGACTGTGGTGCTGAAAGTTGCGGGTTCCCCAGTTTAGACCATGGACTTAAAATTCTCTCTGTTCATCCAGCAGGGTAACTTTCGGGGGAATGTTAAAGCCATTGAAAGGCGAATATTGGCTCCCGCTTTTCAGAGTAAAAGCCGTGTAAGTCAATGACGAAACAAGGATGAGAGCTCGTGATTAACACCTCAGACACTGTCTGCCAGAGGTTAAAAACAAACAAACAAAAAAACAAAAAAAAAAAAAAAAAAAAAAAAAAACAACAACAAAAAAAACAAAAACAACGGAGTGTACGGCAAACTGAACAGCCTTAGTACTGTAAAAAGAAGACATTGATAAGGAAGATGGAAGTAAGCATCTATGGCACAACTAAGTATCAGTGGATATTGTAAACAAATAAGAAATATTTATGCAGACCAATATATACCCAGCAAAGCAAGCACACAACGTCGCAATAACGTCGTGACGACGTCACTGCAACGTCACTACGCAGCGACATTGTTGCAACGTTGTGTGTTTGCTGGGATGGTTGGGATAAAATCAGCAAAAGATATTCTGAAGCGCCTATATTTTAGTTAATTTGATCAAGTCAGGCATTATTATGTTACTTTCTCTAGGTAATAAGATACGTAACAAATTACTGCAATTTGGTCTGAAATACGTGACAAACAATTAAGTCTCCAACTGTACATTTGTTCGTCAGCATATGTTAAGTTACAAATTCTGTCGAAAGCATTAGGCCTAAACCAAAATGTCCAATGAAACTACACCTGGTAGATCTGACACCGCATCTTTTTCTTTCGTATTCCAGGTGTATTTATACTGATTGGAGTATTCATATTCCTTGGATTTCACTCTAAGTTAGACAAGACGCTTGAAGCAGAAGGTTCACTCCAGTTTCCATTCTCGATGTGTTTGCTCGCGGGACTTGTTGCCATAGCAGCGGCAGTTACCACTGGTTTCGCTTTAGGAAAACACCTTTTAGAATGGGAGGACGACGACGAAGATGACACGACATATCAATACGGAGATTATAGGGAGGGAGAAGAGATAGAAGCGGGAGGGAGATCGGAGCAGAGTAAGAAAGAAGTGCCAGGAGAAAAAGAGTGGGCGGAAGCTTTGGCAGCAGATACAGGAAGATTTTAATAAAGGATGTGGGTGATGGAAGCGCAGGAGCTTCCTCCTATTCATTACGAAAACATTCCTATTCAAATATACTGAAAATTTTACCACCAAAAATGAAAATTTTCAGATAAAAAATTCTGATATTTTTCATATTTTTGCTCAAAACATAGATTGTGGGTACTCGTTAAAACCGCTCGACGAGGCGGCTCTAACTTGTACCCCGGCACAGCGTATGTTTTTGAGCAGAAATAAAAAAATAATGTATACCCCTTTAAACCCCAGTTTTATTATATAAAAGTGGGGTTTAAGGGGGTCAAAATTATATAGGCATGTTTTTGTGATGTAGTACACACAGTATGGGTAGTCAAGGTCTGCGTCTGTTTGCTTGTTTACATTTAAGATGCCTTGATGGGATGTTCTATCGCCGCTGTTAACCCATTTATGCCGAATGGACTCACCTACCTTAACTCTTTGGACAGATCCATTTCCCATATAAGAGGTTTCTGGTTGGTTTTTATCATTACCATGTTACGTAGAAATATCTGGACTTAAAGCAAACAGTATAGAATACACTGTTTACCGATGTCCCATTTATGGGACGCTAGGCTAAAATTGGCTCACAAGGGAGACAGCATTACTCTTAAAACTATTTATAGAGAGTACAAATCGACATGTCGGTTTTGATTATCACTGAGTAAATCAGTGTACATAGATCGGAGCTCGGGACGGGGCGTGGTGGGGGGTGGGGGTGGAGTTGGGGGCGGGGAGGTAACTTCCTATATATGGCATAGTACGGATGTACGTGCCGAATGATCCCCTTGTTTTAGCGCTGCCAGGTATATGATTAGCCCCCTTTTTTCAACAAAAAGTATATGACTACCGATTTTTCTGGACTCGTATGTTAAAGGCCCAAGTTTTCTGACATCCCGGTATACGCGTATATTTTTCGATGTGAAATTTTTGGAGCCTGCTTGTTCTCTGGGTATTCAATGAATTGACTGCGATATTTGTCTAACTACCAGCAATAAATGGATAAAAAAAAATCAAAGGGCAAAATATGAATAGGTCAAATTTCGGACAATCAAGTATATGAGTGGGTGCAGGTATATGAATGGGCCAGGTATATGAATGGGGTAGGTTTCGAAATACTGCATGGCTTGCACATCCGTACCACAATTACCCCCACCCCTCGAGGATCGGAGCTACGCCAGTTTTTGTTATTTTAATTTTACCGCCATTGTTTATATGGGAGTTAACTTTTGTGACTACCTGTTTGCCTTACTGTTTACAAGGGAGACATTGCTAAAATCAACATTATGCGTAGTACAAATCAACTTGTCGGTTTTGATTGCAATGAATAAATCAGCGTACATAGCCGTTAGCCTCGTCAGTTTTTATGCCCCTGTCACGAAAAAAAAGGAGGTCATATAGTTTTACCTTTCGTCACCCGTACGTCTGTCCGTCACACTTTATAGTACTGTTAGTATCTCCGCATCTCCTGCAGTTTTCAAGATAATGGTTTAAAACTTGCACAATAGTAAGGATATAGACTGAGCAATGTGCATTCAGTGAGGCGATTATAACAAATATCCAAAACATATGTTTCTTTAAAGTATGAAGTACAATATTCTTGCATAATTTGTGACTAATTGTTACCTCTTAAGCGAAGGTTTCGTGACAGTCAAATTGTCATTATAACTAGAATTTTGTCGTTGTATCGAATGTCGGTATAAAGAGGGTTGTCTGTATACAAAGAGATCTGAGAGTCATGTAGGTTTTCATTGTCAGATGAATAAGTTCATTTACAGGGAGTTTTTACTTAGTCGTGCCATGCAAAAATATGCTTTAGGGGCATATGTGGACAACGAAGGCCCAGATTATCCCGTGTGTCCAGACACTGCACTTAACGGGCCAAATTACAATCATTATCTCTTAAACCAAATTCTATGTACTATACAAAGCGATTTATAATATTAATGAACTAATCGAGAAGGTAAGCCTTCGATGAGTGCTCTAGAAACGGTACCGCGAAAAAAAAAAAAAAAAAAAAAAAAAAAAAAAAAAAATGCGCATTGGCCCGCTATAGGCTGCCAGCAACACCATGTGACGGTGTCCAACAAATACTAAGTCTAAAGTGAGTAACGTCAGACAATGTGTACCTTCGGACAAATATGCCTAGAGAAGATTCAGATCGGCCTGCCCATTCGCGCAGTCTGATCAGAATAATCACTGGACGCATTTTGCATCACGAAAACACGCCTATTCAAATATATAGAAAAGTTCGCCTCCAAAAACTGAAAAATTTCAGATAAAAAACTCTGATATTTTTCATATTTCTGCTCAAAACATAGATTGTGGGTACTCGTTAGAACTGCCTCGCCGAGGCGGTTCTAACGAGTACCCACAATCTATGTTTTGAGCAGAAATAAGAAAAATAATGTCATTATCTCTTAAACCAGCGGGTGGATATCCTCAAATTCTATGTATTATACAAAGCGATTTATAATATTAATGAACAAATCGAAAAGGTAAGCCTTCGGTGAGTGCTCTAGAAACGGTACCGCGAAAAAAAAAAAAAAAAAAAAAAAAAAAAAAAAATGCGCATTTGCCCGCTATAGGCTGCCAGCAACACCATGTGACGGTGTCCATCAAATACTAAGTCTAAAAAGAAAACAATAACACATGTCTTGATTTCAAATTTAATCTATGCATTTTTACAGTGAGTAACGTCAGACAATGTACCTTCGGACATGTATGCCTAGAGAAGATTCGGATCGGCCTGCCCATTCGCGCAGTCTGATCAGAATAATCACTGGACGCATTTTGCATTACGAAAACAGGCCTATTCAAATATATAGAAAAGTTCACCTCCAAAAATTGAAAATTTTCAGACAAAAAACTCTGATATTTTTTTATACTTTTGCTCAAAATATAGATTGTAGGTACTCGTTAGAACCGCCTCTCCGAGGCGGCTCTAACGAGTACCCACAATCTATGTTTTTGAGCACAAATAAGGAAAATAATGTATACCCCTGTAAACTCCAGTTTTACTATATAAACGTGAGGTTGAAAATATAGGCATGGTTTCGTGATGGGATAGCCAATGATGCAGTTTCTTCATGCGGAAAATAAAAACTCTGATCAGATTGTGCAGAAGCGCAGTCTTATCTGAGACTTCGAAGGGCGCACAGGACAGAGAGTATATGGGAAGGATGATTTGTACTTTACTCAAATATAATGCATACTAAAAACAAAATAGATAGTCACTTGCAAATACGCCTCTTTTTTTTCTGTTTATATTTAATGGTCTAAGGGAAGCAATTCAAACGGAGCTAATGTGGCTACTACTGCAAGGGAAACAACTCAACGATTATCTTGTTGCGATGGTGAACAAATCATGATCTGAGTCGGTTAATAAATTAAGGATTTAGCAAAATGACTGAGAGATATGTGTCCATTTCCAGTCAGATTGTTTCTTATACATATAATATATAAGAGAGCAGCCTTCCCCACAGCAAACAGAACAGAAACAGGCGGTGGAGGACAAGGCCCAGTAAGCATTCTTTATAAATCTATAGCGGGCCGTTATCAGCCCGTCAGGGTAGCTGACGGGCCGATACTGACCCACTATAGATTTATAAAGAATGCTAGCTGGGCGGGGGAGGGGGGGGGGGACCTACACAACCACAGGGCTGCAAAGCCATTGTCTATATAACCAACAACGCGGGAAAGAGGGCACGAATGGAGGACAACAGTATTTTTTAGATCAGGGTCGGGGCTAGGGGAGGGATCGAGGCCGAGGTCGAGGTCGCGGCAGCCCACCAAACACACAAGAGATGAACATGAATGCCATGATGTAAAAATAATAAACTTATCAAAGAGAGAATTAAGTAGAGCAGAGAAATCTTTATTTGACAAAGGACTAAAATTCACACCCACCCCACCTATAGGAAACCCTGAACAATTGACTGAAGACTTGAAAGAATTTCAAAGAAAATTACGTCTGGTCGAATACTTTGATGGTACTGAGGATACAGATGAATCTCTAGTAAGAAATA
>CAXHKG010000260.1:0-66436 GCA_964016985.1 Anodontia alba
GTCAAGGGACTCGAGGCAAGGCGTCCTGCTGAAAATGGGTCCTCAAATTTGCATTGCACCCTATGGGATTTTGGGCGCGAAACCGTAAAAACCCTAATAACTCCATTAGTTCGCAACAGACAGGCGCGCTTTTTATAGGGTTTATAGGTCTTAGGGAGATACATTTCTGTGCCAAATTGTATGGCGCTGCATGCAGTACAAGCAAAGATATAAGGAATGGAAATGCGCCCCTAGGTCTCGCCTGCTGAACAAAGAGATTAAAAGTCACTAAAGGTGACCTTCACCGATCGAGCTGAAACTAGCACCAAACAATGTCCTAGTACCATAGTACATAAAACAATATTTGTCAGAAAATTCGGACTGTGCGTTAGTAAGTTATTAGGGGTCAAACATTAGCAAATATCAACTTTCAGGGGCCATAACTCGAAAAAGGGGCGATAAGAAATTTTGGGCACTTGGCCCCAGGGAGTCATTGGTCCAGACCTTTCGTCTGGCACCAGTTTCATCCCGATCGGTGAAGGTCACATTAGGCTCAAACTTGCAGTCCAAAGTTGGTAGGGAATGTCTGAAACTTTGACCCCTAATAACTCGTCTGTTTTTCATCCGATTAAGCTGAAATTTGGAACGTTTGTAGAGCCCATCCATACAAACATGCCTGCATAATCCGGGATGCGGTCAATGGAATAACACGTGCACTATAGGGCGCCAAAAATTCAATAAATAAACCTTTTTACGCCTACAGCAGCCAAAGGAATGCAATCTCGGTGCTGCAAATTTTTGCGCATGCGCAGATCATTAATGTCTACAAACGTAGAGGGTAGTCAAGGGACTCGAGGCAAGGCGTCCTGCTGAAAATGGGTCCTCAAATTTGCATTGCACCCTATGGGATTTTGGGCGCGAAACCGTAAAAACCCTAATAACTCCATTAGTTCGCAACAGACAGGCGCGCTTTTTATAGGGTTTATAGGTCTTAGGGAGATACATTTCTGTGCCAAATTGTATGGCGCTGCATGCAGTACAAGCAAAGATATAAGGAATGGAAATGCGCCCCTAGGTCTCGCCTGCTGAACAAAGAGATTAAAAGTCACTAAAGGTGACCTTCACCGATCGAGCTGAAACTAGCACCAAACAATGTCCTAGTACCATAGTACATAAAACAATATTTGTCAGAAAATTCGGACTGTGCGTTAGTAAGTTATTAGGGGTCAAACATTAGCAAATATCAACTTTCAGGGGCCATAACTCGAAAAAGGGGCGGTAAGAAATTTTGGGCACTTGGCCCCAGGGAGTCATTGGTCCAGACCTTTCGTCTGGCACCAGTTTCATCCCGATCGGTGAAGGTCACATTAGGCTCAAACTTGCAGTCCAAAGTTGGTAGGGAATGTCTGAAACTTTGACCCCTAATAACTCGTCTGTTTTTCATCCGATTAAGCTGAAATTTGGAACGTTTGTAGAGCCCATCCATACAAACATGCCTGCACAATCCGGGATGCGGTCAATGGAATAACACGTGCACTATAGGGCGCCAAAAATTCAATAAATAAACCTTTTTACGCCTACAGCAGCCAAAGGAATGCAATCTCGGTGCTGCAAATTTTTGCGCATGCGCAGATCATTAATGTCTACAAACGTAGAGGGTAGTCAAGGGACTCGAGGCAAGGCGACATGCTGAAAATGGGTCCTCAAATTTGCATTGCACCCTATGGGATTTTGGGCGCGAAACCGTAAAAACCCTAATAACTCCATTAGTTCGCAACAGACAGGCGCGCTTTTTATAGGGTTTATAGGTCTTAGGGAGATACATTTCTGTGCCAAATTGTATGGCGCTGCATGCAGTACAAGCAAAGATATAAGGAATGGAAATGCGCCCCTAGGTCTCGCCTGCTGAACAAAGAGATTAAAAGTCACTAAAGGTGACCTTCACCGATCGAGCTGAAACTAGCACCAAACAATGTCCTAGTACCATAGTACATAAAACAATATTTGTCAGAAAATTCGGACTGTGCGTTAGTAAGTTATTAGGGGTCAAACATTAGCAAATATCAACTTTCAGGGGCCATAACTCGAAAAAGGGGCGATAAGAAATTTTGGGCACTTGGCCCCAGGGAGTCATTGGTCCAGACCTTTCGTCTGGCACCAGTTTCATCCCGATCGGTGAAGGTCACATTAGGCTCAAACTTGCAGTCCAAAGTTGGTAGGGAATGTCTGAAACTTTGACCCCTAATAACTCGTCTGTTTTTCATCCGATTAAGCTGAAATTTGGAACGTTTGTAGAGCCCATCCATACAAACATGCCTGCACAATCCGGGATGCGGTCAATGGAATAACACGTGCACTATAGGGCGCCAAAAATTCAATAAATAAACCTTTTTACGCCTACAGCAGCCAAAGGAATGCAATCTCGGTGCTGCAAATTTTTGCGCATGCGCAGATCATTAATGTCTACAAACGTAGAGGGTAGTCAAGGGACTCGAGGCAAGGCGTCCTGCTGAAAATGGGTCCTCAAATTTGCATTGCACCCTATGGGATTTTGGGCGCGAAACCGTAAAAACCCTAATAACTCCATTAGTTCGCAACAGACAGGCGCGCTTTTTATAGGGTTTATAGGTCTTAGGGAGATACATTTCTGTGCCAAATTGTATGGCGCTGCATGCAGTACAAGCAAAGATATAAGGAATGGAAATGCGCCCCTAGGTCTCGCCTGCTGAACAAAGAGATTAAAAGTCACTAAAGGTGACCTTCACCGATCGAGCTGAAACTAGCACCAAACAATGTCCTAGTACCATAGTACATAAAACAATATTTGTCAGAAAATTCGGACTGTGCGTTAGTAAGTTATTAGGGGTCAAACATTAGCAAATATCAACTTTCAGGGGCCATAACTCGAAAAAGGGGCGGTAAGAAATTTTGGGCACTTGGCCCCAGGGAGTCATTGGTCCAGACCTTTCGTCTGGCACCAGTTTCATCCCGATCGGTGAAGGTCACATTAGGCTCAAACTTGCAGTCCAAAGTTGGTAGGGAATGTCTGAAACTTTGACCCCTAATAACTCGTCTGTTTTTCATCCGATTAAGCTGAAATTTGGAACGTTTGTAGAGCCCATCCATACAAACATGCCTGCACAATCCGGGATGCGGTCAATGGAATAACACGTGCACTATAGGGCGCCAAAAATTCAATAAATAAACCTTTTTACGCCTACAGCAGCCAAAGGAATGCAATCTCGGTGCTGCAAATTTTTGCGCATGCGCAGATCATTAATGTCTACAAACGTAGAGGGTAGTCAAGGGACTCGAGGCAAGGCGTCCTGCTGAAAATGGGTCCTCAAATTTGCATTGCACCCTATGGGATTTTGGGCGCGAAACCGTAAAAACCCTAATAACTCCATTAGTTCGCAACAGACAGGCGCGCTTTTTATAGGGTTTATAGGTCTTAGGGAGATACATTTCTGTGCCAAATTGTATGGCGCTGCATGCAGTACAAGCAAAGATATAAGGAATGGAAATGCGCCCCTAGGTCTCGCCTGCTGAACAAAGAGATTAAAAGTCACTAAAGGTGACCTTCACCGATCGAGCTGAAACTAGCACCAAACAATGTCCTAGTACCATAGTACATAAAACAATATTTGTCAGAAAATTCGGACTGTGCGTTAGTAAGTTATTAGGGGTCAAACATTAGCAAATATCAACTTTCAGGGGCCATAACTCGAAAAAGGGGCGGTAAGAAATTTTGGGCACTTGGCCCCAGGGAGTCATTGGTCCAGACCTTTCGTCTGGCACCAGTTTCATCCCGATCGGTGAAGGTCACATTAGGCTCAAACTTGCAGTCCAAAGTTGGTAGGGAATGTCTGAAACTTTGACCCCTAATAACTCGTCTGTTTTTCATCCGATTAAGCTGAAATTTGGAACGTTTGTAGAGCCCATCCATACAAACATGCCTGCACAATCCGGGATGCGGTCAATGGAATAACACGTGCACTATAGGGCGCCAAAAATTCAATAAATAAACCTTTTTACGCCTACAGCAGCCAAAGGAATGCAATCTCGGTGCTGCAAATTTTTGCGCATGCGCAGATCATTAATGTCTACAAACGTAGAGGGTAGTCAAGGGACTCGAGGCAAGGCGTCCTGCTGAAAATGGGTCCTCAAATTTGCATTGCACCCTATGGGATTTTGGGCGCGAAACCGTAAAAACCCTAATAACTCCATTAGTTCGCAACAGACAGGCGCGCTTTTTATAGGGTTTATAGGCCTTAGGGAGATACATTTCTGTGCCAAATTGTATGGCGCTGCATGCAGTACAAGCAAAGATATAAGGAATGGAAATGCGCCCCTAGGTCTCGCCTGCTGAACAAAGAGATTAAAAGTCACTAAAGGTGACCTTCACCGATCGAGCTGAAACTAGCACCAAACAATGTCCTAGTACCATAGTACATAAAACAATATTTGTCAGAAAATTCGGACTGTGCCTTAGTAAGTTATTAGGGGTCAAACATTAGCAAATATCAACTTTCAGGGGCCATAACTCGAAAAAGGGGCGATAAGAAATTTTGGGCACTTGGCCCCAGGGAGTCATTGGTCCAGACCTTTCGTCTGGCACCAGTTTCATCCCGATCGGTGAAGGTCACATTAGGCTCAAACTTGCAGTCCAAAGTTGGTAGGGAATGTCTGAAACTTTGACCCCTAATAACTCGTCTGTTTTTCATCCGATTAAGCTGAAATTTGGAACGTTTGTAGAGCCCATCCATACAAACATGCCTGCACAATCCGGGATGCGGTCAATGGAATAACACGTGCACTATAGGGCGCCAAAAATTCAATAAATAAACCTTTTTACGCCTACAGCAGCCAAAGGAATGCAATCTCGGTGCTGCAAATTTTTGCGCATGCGCAGATCATTAATGTCTACAAACGTAGAGGGTAGTCAAGGGACTCGAGGCAAGGCGTCCTGCTGAAAATGGGTCCTCAAATTTGCATTGCACCCTATGGGATTTTGGGCGCGAAACCGTAAAAACCCTAATAACTCCATTAGTTCGCAACAGACAGGCGCGCTTTTTATAGGGTTTATAGGTCTTAGGGAGATACATTTCTGTGCCAAATTGTATGGCGCTGCATGCAGTACAAGCAAAGATATAAGGAATGGAAATGCGCCCCTAGGTCTCGCCTGCTGAACAAAGAGATTAAAAGTCACTAAAGGTGACCTTCACCGATCGAGCTGAAACTAGCACCAAACAATGTCCTAGTACCATAGTACATAAAACAATATTTGTCAGAAAATTCGGACTGTGCCTTAGTAAGTTATTAGGGGTCAAACATTAGCAAATATCAACTTTCAGGGGCCATAACTCGAAAAAGGGGCGATAAGAAATTTTGGGCACTTGGCCCCAGGGAGTCATTGGTCCAGACCTTTCGTCTGGCACCAGTTTCATCCCGATCGGTGAAGGTCACATTAGGCTCAAACTTGCAGTCCAAAGTTGGTAGGGAATGTCTGAAACTTTGACCCCTAATAACTCGTCTGTTTTTCATCCGATTAAGCTGAAATTTGGAACGTTTGTAGAGCCCATCCATACAAACATGCCTGCACAATCCGGGATGCGGTCAATGGAATAACACGTGCACTATAGGGCGCCAAAAATTCAATAAATAAACCTTTTTACGCCTACAGCAGCCAAAGGAATGCAATCTCGGTGCTGCAAATTTTTGCGCATGCGCAGATCATTAATGTCTACAAACGTAGAGGGTAGTCAAGGGACTCGAGGCAAGGCGTCCTGCTGAAAATGGGTCCTCAAATTTGCATTGCACCCTATGGGATTTTGGGCGCGAAACCGTAAAAACCCTAATAACTCCATTAGTTCGCAACAGACAGGCGCGCTTTTTATAGGGTTTATAGGTCTTAGGGAGATACATTTCTGTGCCAAATTGTATGGCGCTGCATGCAGTACAAGCAAAGATATAAGGAATGGAAATGCGCCCCTAGGTCTCGCCTGCTGAACAAAGAGATTAAAAGTCACTAAAGGTGACCTTCACCGATCGAGCTGAAACTAGCACCAAACAATGTCCTAGTACCATAGTACATAAAACAATATTTGTCAGAAAATTCGGACTGTGCGTTAGTAAGTTATTAGGGGTCAAACATTAGCAAATATCAACTTTCAGGGGCCATAACTCGAAAAAGGGGCGATAAGAAATTTTGGGCACTTGGCCCCAGGGAGTCATTGGTCCAGACCTTTCGTCTGGCACCAGTTTCATCCCGATCGGTGAAGGTCACATTAGGCTCAAACTTGCAGTCCAAAGTTGGTAGGGAATGTCTGAAACTTTGACCCCTAATAACTCGTCTGTTTTTCATCCGATTAAGCTGAAATTTGGAACGTTTGTAGAGCCCATCCATACAAACATGCCTGTACAATCCGGGATGCGGTCAATGGAATAACACGTGCACTATAGGGCGCCAAAAATTCAATAAATAAACCTTTTTACGCCTACAGCAGCCAAAGGAATGCAATCTCGGTGCTGCAAATTTTTGCGCATGCGCAGATCATTAATGTCTACAAACGTAGAGGGTAGTCAAGGGACTCGAGGCAAGGCGTCCTGCTGAAAATGGGTCCTCAAATTTGCATTGCACCCTATGGGATTTTGGGCGCGAAACCGTAAAAACCCTAATAACTCCATTAGTTCGCAACAGACAGGCGCGCTTTTTATAGGGTTTATAGGTCTTAGGGAGATACATTTCTGTGCCAAATTGTATGGCGCTGCATGCAGTACAAGCAAAGATATAAGGAATGGAAATGCGCCCCTAGGTCTCGCCTGCTGAACAAAGAGATTAAAAGTCACTAAAGGTGACCTTCACCGATCGAGCTGAAACTAGCACCAAACAATGTCCTAGTACCATAGTACATAAAACAATATTTGTCAGAAAATTCGGACTGTGCGTTAGTAAGTTATTAGGGGTCAAACATTAGCAAATATCAACTTTCAGGGGCCATAACTCGAAAAAGGGGCGATAAGAAATTTTGGGCACTTGGCCCCAGGGAGTCATTGGTCCAGACCTTTCGTCTGGCACCAGTTTCATCCCGATCGGTGAAGGTCACATTAGGCTCAAACTTGCAGTCCAAAGTTGGTAGGGAATGTCTGAAACTTTGACCCCTAATAACTCGTCTGTTTTTCATTCGATTAAGCTGAAATTTGGAACGTTTGTAGAGCCCATCCATACAAACATGCCTGCACAATCCGGGATGCGGTCAATGGAATAACACGTGCACTATAGGGCGCCAAAAATTCAATAAATAAACCTTTTTACGCCTACAGCAGCCAAAGGAATGCAATCTCGGTGCTGCAAATTTTTGCGCATGCGCAGATCATTAATGTCTACAAACGTAGAGGGTAGTCAAGGGACTCGAGGCAAGGCGTCCTGCTGAAAATGGGTCCTCAAATTTGCATTGCACCCTATGGGATTTTGGGCGCGAAACCGTAAAAACCCTAATAACTCCATTAGTTCGCAACAGACAGGCGCGCTTTTTATAGGGTTTATAGGTCTTAGGGAGATACATTTCTGTGCCAAATTGTATGGCGCTGCATGCAGTACAAGCAAAGATATAAGGAATGGAAATGCGCCCCTAGGTCTCGCCTGCTGAACAAAGAGATTAAAAGTCACTAAAGGTGACCTTCACCGATCGAGCTGAAACTAGCACCAAACAATGTCCTAGTACCATAGTACATAAAACAATATTTGTCAGAAAATTCGGACTGTGCGTTAGTAAGTTATTAGGGGTCAAACATTAGCAAATATCAACTTTCAGGGGCCATAACTCGAAAAAGGGGCGATAAGAAATTTTGGGCACTTGGCCCCAGGGAGTCATTGGTCCAGACCTTTCGTCTGGCACCAGTTTCATCCCGATCGGTGAAGGTCACATTAGGCTCAAACTTGCAGTCCAAAGTTGGTAGGGAATGTCTGAAACTTTGACCCCTAATAACTCGTCTGTTTTTCATCCGATTAAGCTGAAATTTGGAACGTTTGTAGAGCCCATCCATACAAACATGCCTGCACAATCCGGGATGCGGTCAATGGAATAACACGTGCACTATAGGGCGCCAAAAATTCAATAAATAAACCTTTTTACGCCTACAGCAGCCAAAGGAATGCAATCTCGGTGCTGCAAATTTTTGCGCATGCGCAGATCATTAATGTCTACAAACGTAGAGGGTAGTCAAGGGACTCGAGGCAAGGCGTCCTGCTGAAAATGGGTCCTCAAATTTGCATTGCACCCTATGGGATTTTGGGCGCGAAACCGTAAAAACCCTAATAACTCCATTAGTTCGCAACAGACAGGCGCGCTTTTTATAGGGTTTATAGGTCTTAGGGAGATACATTTCTGTGCCAAATTGTATGGCGCTGCATGCAGTACAAGCAAAGATATAAGGAATGGAAATGCGCCCCTAGGTCTCGCCTGCTGAACAAAGAGATTAAAAGTCACTAAAGGTGACCTTCACCGATCGAGCTGAAACTAGCACCAAACAATGTCCTAGTACCATAGTACATAAAACAATATTTGTCAGAAAATTCGGACTGTGCGTTAGTAAGTTATTAGGGGTCAAACATTAGCAAATATCAACTTTCAGGGGCCATAACTCGAAAAAGGGGCGATAAGAAATTTTGGGCACTTGGCCCCAGGGAGTCATTGGTCCAGACCTTTCGTCTGGCACCAGTTTCATCCCGATCGGTGAAGGTCACATTAGGCTCAAACTTGCAGTCCAAAGTTGGTAGGGAATGTCTGAAACTTTGACCCCTAATAACTCGTCTGTTTTTCATCCGATTAAGCTGAAATTTGGAACGTTTGTAGAGCCCATCCATACAAACATGCCTGCACAATCCGGGATGCGGTCAATGGAATAACACGTGCACTATAGGGCGCCAAAAATTCAATAAATAAACCTTTTTACGCCTACAGCAGCCAAAGGAATGCAATCTCGGTGCTGCAAATTTTTGCGCATGCGCAGATCATTAATGTCTACAAACGTAGAGGGTAGTCAAGGGACTCGAGGCAAGGCGTCCTGCTGAAAATGGGTCCTCAAATTTGCATTGCACCCTATGGGATTTTGGGCGCGAAACCGTAAAAACCCTAATAACTCCATTAGTTCGCAACAGACAGGCGCGTTTTTTATAGGGTTTATAGGTCTTAGGGAGATACATTTCTGTGCCAAATTGTATGGCGCTGCATGCAGTACAAGCAAAGATATAAGGAATGGAAATGCGCCCCTAGGTCTCGCCTGCTGAACAAAGAGATTAAAAGTCACTAAAGGTGACCTTCACCGATCGAGCTGAAACTAGCACCAAACAATGTCCTAGTACCATAGTACATAAAACAATATTTGTCAGAAAATTCGGACTGTGCGTTAGTAAGTTATTAGGGGTCAAACATTAGCAAATATCAACTTTCAGGGGCCATAACTCGAAAAAGGGGCGATAAGAAATTTTGGGCACTTGGCCCCAGGGAGTCATTGGTCCAGACCTTTCGTCTGGCACCAGTTTCATCCCGATCGGTGAAGGTCACATTAGGCTCAAACTTGCAGTCCAAAGTTGGTAGGGAATGTCTGAAACTTTGACCCCTAATAACTCGTCTGTTTTTCATCCGATTAAGCTGAAATTTGGAACGTTTGTAGAGCCCATCCATACAAACATGCCTGCACAATCCGGGATGCGGTCAATGGAATAACACGTGCACTATAGGGCGCCAAAAATTCAATAAATAAACCTTTTTACGCCTACAGCAGCCAAAGGAATGCAATCTCGGTGCTGCAAATTTTTGCGCATGCGCAGATCATTAATGTCTACAAACGTAGAGGGTAGTCAAGGGACTCGAGGCAAGGCGTCCTGCTGAAAATGGGTCCTCAAATTTGCATTGCACCCTATGGGATTTTGGGCGCGAAACCGTAAAAACCCTAATAACTCCATTAGTTCGCAACAGACAGGCGCGCTTTTTATAGGGTTTATAGGTCTTAGGGAGATACATTTCTGTGCCAAATTGTATGGCGCTGCATGCAGTACAAGCAAAGATATAAGGAATGGAAATGCGCCCCTAGGTCTCGCCTGCTGAACAAAGAGATTAAAAGTCACTAAAGGTGACCTTCACCGATCGAGCTGAAACTAGCACCAAACAATGTCCTAGTACCATAGTACATAAAACAATATTTGTCAGAAAATTCGGACTGTGCGTTAGTAAGTTATTAGGGGTCAAACATTAGCAAATATCAACTTTCAGGGGCCATAACTCGAAAAAGGGGCGATAAGAAATTTTGGGCACTTGGCCCCAGGGAGTCATTGGTCCAGACCTTTCGTCTGGCACCAGTTTCATCCCGATCGGTGAAGGTCACATTAGGCTCAAACTTGCAGTCCAAAGTTGGTAGGGAATGTCTGAAACTTTGACCCCTAATAACTCGTCTGTTTTTCATCCGATTAAGCTGAAATTTGGAACGTTTGTAGAGCCCATCCATACAAACATGCCTGCACAATCCGGGATGCGGTCAATGGAATAACACGTGCACTATAGGGCGCCAAAAATTCAATAAATAAACCTTTTTACGCCTACAGCAGCCAAAGGAATGCAATCTCGGTGCTGCAAATTTTTGCGCATGCGCAGATCATTAATGTCTACAAACGTAGAGGGTAGTCAAGGGACTCGAGGCAAGGCGTCCTGCTGAAAATGGGTCCTCAAATTTGCATTGCACCCTATGGGATTTTGGGCGCGAAACCGTAAAAACCCTAATAACTCCATTAGTTCGCAACAGACAGGCGCGCTTTTTATAGGGTTTATAGGTCTTAGGGAGATACATTTCTGTGCCAAATTGTATGGCGCTGCATGCAGTACAAGCAAAGATATAAGGAATGGAAATGCGCCCCTAGGTCTCGCCTGCTGAACAAAGAGATTAAAAGTCACTAAAGGTGACCTTCACCGATCGAGCTGAAACTAGCACCAAACAATGTCCTAGTACCATAGTACATAAAACAATATTTGTCAGAAAATTCGGACTGTGCGTTAGTAAGTTATTAGGGGTCAAACATTAGCAAATATCAACTTTCAGGGGCCATAACTCGAAAAAGGGGCGATAAGAAATTTTGGGCACTTGGCCCCAGGGAGTCATTGGTCCAGACCTTTCGTCTGGCACCAGTTTCATCCCGATCGGTGAAGGTCACATTAGGCTCAAACTTGCAGTCCAAAGTTGGTAGGGAATGTCTGAAACTTTGACCCCTAATAACTCGTCTGTTTTTCATCCGATTAAGCTGAAATTTGGAACGTTTGTAGAGCCCATCCATACAAACATGCCTGCACAATCCGGGATGCGGTCAATGGAATAACACGTGCACTATAGGGCGCCAAAAATTCAATAAATAAAACTTTTTACGCCTACAGCAGCCAAAGGAATGCAATCTCGGTGCTGCAAATTTTTGCGCATGCGCAGATCATTAATGTCTACAAACGTAGAGGGTAGTCAAGGGACTCGAGGCAAGGCGTCCTGCTGAAAATGGGTCCTCAAATTTGCATTGCACCCTATGGGATTTTGGGCGCGAAACCGTAAAAACCCTAATAACTCCATTAGTTCGCAACAGACAGGCGCGCTTTTTATAGGGTTTATAGGTCTTAGGGAGATACATTTCTGTGCCAAATTGTATGGCGCTGCATGCAGTACAAGCAAAGATATAAGGAATGGAAATGCGCCCCTAGGTCTCGCCTGCTGAACAAAGAGATTAAAAGTCACTAAAGGTGACCTTCACCGATCGAGCTGAAACTAGCACCAAACAATGTCCTAGTACCATAGTACATAAAACAATATTTGTCAGAAAATTCGGACTGTGCGTTAGTAAGTTATTAGGGGTCAAACATTAGCAAATATCAACTTTCAGGGGCCATAACTCGAAAAAGGGGCGATAAGAAATTTTGGGCACTTGGCCCCAGGGAGTCATTGGTCCAGACCTTTCGTCTGGCACCAGTTTCATCCCGATCGGTGAAGGTCACATTAGGCTCAAACTTGCAGTCCAAAGTTGGTAGGGAATGTCTGAAACTTTGACCCCTAATAACTCGTCTGTTTTTCATCCGATTAAGCTGAAATTTGGAACGTTTGTAGAGCCCATCCATACAAACATGCCTGCACAATCCGGGATGCGGTCAATGGAATAACACGTGCACTATAGGGCGCCAAAAATTCAATAAATAAACCTTTTTACGCCTACAGCAGCCAAAGGAATGCAATCTCGGTGCTGCAAATTTTTGCGCATGCGCAGATCATTAATGTCTACAAACGTAGAGGGTAGTCAAGGGACTCGAGGCAAGGCGTCCTGCTGAAAATGGGTCCTCAAATTTGCATTGCACCCTATGGGATTTTGGGCGCGAAACCGTAAAAACCCTAATAACTCCATTAGTTCGCAACAGACAGGCGCGCTTTTTATAGGGTTTATAGGTCTTAGGGAGATACATTTCTGTGCCAAATTGTATGGCGCTGCATGCAGTACAAGCAAAGATATAAGGAATGGAAATGCGCCCCTAGGTCTCGCCTGCTGAACAAAGAGATTAAAAGTCACTAAAGGTGACCTTCACCGATCGAGCTGAAACTAGCACCAAACAATGTCCTAGTACCATAGTACATAAAACAATATTTGTCAGAAAATTCGGACTGTGCGTTAGTAAGTTATTAGGGGTCAAACATTAGCAAATATCAACTTTCAGGGGCCATAACTCGAAAAAGGGGCAATAAGAAATTTTGGGCACTTGGCCCCAGGGAGTCATTGGTCCAGACCTTTCGTCTGGCACCAGTTTCATCCCGATCGGTGAAGGTCACATTAGGCTCAAACTTGCAGTCCAAAGTTGGTAGGGAATGTCTGAAACTTTGACCCCTAATAACTCGTCTGTTTTTCATCCGATTAAGCTGAAATTTGGAACGTTTATAGAGCCCATCCATACAAACATGCCTGCACAATCCGGGATGCGGTCAATGGAATAACACGTGCACTATAGGGCGCCAAAAATTCAATAAATAAACCTTTTTACGCCTACAGCAGCCAAAGGAATGCAATCTCGGTGCTGCAAATTTTTGCGCATGCGCAGATCATTAATGTCTACAAACGTAGAGGGTAGTCAAGGGACTCGAGGCAAGGCGTCCTGCTGAAAATGGGTCCTCAAATTTGCATTGCACCCTATGGGATTTTGGGCGCGAAACCGTAAAAACCCTAATAACTCCATTAGTTCGCAACAGACAGGCGCGCTTTTTATAGGGTTTATAGGTCTTAGGGAGATACATTTCTGTGCCAAATTGTATGGCGCTGCATGCAGTACAAGCAAAGATATAAGGAATGGAAATGCGCCCCTAGGTCTCGCCTGCTGAACAAAGAGATTAAAAGTCACTAAAGGTGACCTTCACCGATCGAGCTGAAACTAGCACCAAACAATGTCCTAGTACCATAGTACATAAAACAATATTTGTCAGAAAATTCGGACTGTGCGTTAGTAAGTTATTAGGGGTCAAACATTAGCAAATATCAACTTTCAGGGGCCATAACTCGAAAAAGGGGCGATAAGAAATTTTGGGCACTTGGCCCCAGGGAGTCATTGGTCCAGACCTTTCGTCTGGCACCAGTTTCATCCCGATCGGTGAAGGTCACATTAGGCTCAAACTTGCAGTCCAAAGTTGGTAGGGAATGTCTGAAACTTTGACCCCTAATAACTCGTCTGTTTTTCATCCGATTAAGCTGAAATTTGGAACGTTTGTAGAGCCCATCCATACAAACATGCCTGCACAATCCGGGATGCGGTCAATGGAATAACACGTGCACTATAGGGCGCCAAAAATTCAATAAATAAACCTTTTTACGCCTACAGCAGCCAAAGGAATGCAATCTCGGTGCTGCAAATTTTTGCGCATGCGCAGATCATTAATGTCTACAAACGTAGAGGGTAGTCAAGGGACTCGAGGCAAGGCGTCCTGCTGAAAATGGGTCCTCAAATTTGCATTGCACCCTATGGGATTTTGGGCGCGAAACCGTAAAAACCCTAATAACTCCATTAGTTCGCAACAGACAGGCGCGCTTTTTATAGGGTTTATAGGTCTTAGGGAGATACATTTCTGTGCCAAATTGTATGGCGCTGCATGCAGTACAAGCAAAGATATAAGGAATGGAAATGCGCCCCTAGGTCTCGCCTGCTGAACAAAGAGATTAAAAGTCACTAAAGGTGACCTTCACCGATCGAGCTGAAACTAGCACCAAACAATGTCCTAGTACCATAGTACATAAAACAATATTTGTCAGAAAATTCGGACTGTGCGTTAGTAAGTTATTAGGGGTCAAACATTAGCAAATATCAACTTTCAGGGGCCATAACTCGAAAAAGGGGCGATAAGAAATTTTGGGCACTTGGCCCCAGGGAGTCATTGGTCCAGACCTTTCGTCTGGCACCAGTTTCATCCCGATCGGTGAAGGTCACATTAGGCTCAAACTTGCAGTCCAAAGTTGGTAGGGAATGTCTGAAACTTTGACCCCTAATAACTCGTCTGTTTTTCATCCGATTAAGCTGAAATTTGGAACGTTTGTAGAGCCTATCCATACAAACATGCCTGCATAATCCGGGATGCGGTCAATGGAATAACACGTGCACTATAGGGCGCCAAAAATTCAATAAATAAACCTTTTTACGCCTACAGCAGCCAAAGGAATGCAATCACGGTGCTGCAAATTTTTGCGCATGCGCAGATCATTAATGTCTACAAACGTAGAGGGTAGTCAAGGGACTCGAGGCAAGGCGTCCTGCTGAAAATGGGTCCTCAAATTTGCATTGCACCCTATGGGATTTTGGGCGCGAAACCGTAAAAACCCTAATAACTCCATTAGTTCGCAACAGACAGGCGCGCTTTTTATAGGGTTTATAGGTCTTAGGGAGATACATTTCTGTGCCAAATTGTATGGCGCTGCATGCAGTACAAGCAAAGATATAAGGAATGGAAATGCGCCCCTAGGTCTCGCCTGCTGAACAAAGAGATTAAAAGTCACTAAAGGTGACCTTCACCGATCGAGCTGAAACTAGCACCAAACAATGTCCTAGTACCATAGTACATAAAACAATATTTGTCAGAAAATTCGGACTGTGCGTTAGTAAGTTATTAGGGGTCAAACATTAGCAAATATCAACTTTCAGGGGCCATAACTCGAAAAAGGGGCAATAAGAAATTTTGGGCACTTGGCCCCAGGGAGTCATTGGTCCAGACCTTTCGTCTGGCACCAGTTTCATCCCGATCGGTGAAGGTCACATTAGGCTCAAACTTGCAGTCCAAAGTTGGTAGGGAATGTCTGAAACTTTGACCCCTAATAACTCGTCTGTTTTTCATCCGATTAAGCTGAAATTTGGAACGTTTATAGAGCCCATCCATACAAACATGCCTGCACAATCCGGGATGCGGTCAATGGAATAACACGTGCACTATAGGGCGCCAAAAATTCAATAAATAAACCTTTTTACGCCTACAGCAGCCAAAGGAATGCAATCTCGGTGCTGCAAATTTTTGCGCATGCGCAGATCATTAATGTCTACAAACGTAGAGGGTAGTCAAGGGACTCGAGGCAAGGCGTCCTGCTGAAAATGGGTCCTCAAATTTGCATTGCACCCTATGGGATTTTGGGCGCGAAACCGTAAAAACCCTAATAACTCCATTAGTTCGCAACAGACAGGCGCGCTTTTTATAGGGTTTATAGGTCTTAGGGAGATACATTTCTGTGCCAAATTGTATGGCGCTGCATGCAGTACAAGCAAAGATATAAGGAATGGAAATGCGCCCCTAGGTCTCGCCTGCTGAACAAAGAGATTAAAAGTCACTAAAGGTGACCTTCACCGATCGAGCTGAAACTAGCACCAAACAATGTCCTAGTACCATAGTACATAAAACAATATTTGTCAGAAAATTCGGACTGTGCGTTAGTAAGTTATTAGGGGTCAAACATTAGCAAATATCAACTTTCAGGGGCCATAACTCGAAAAAGGGGCGATAAGAAATTTTGGGCACTTGGCCCCAGGGAGTCATTGGTCCAGACCTTTCGTCTGGCACCAGTTTCATCCCGATCGGTGAAGGTCACATTAGGCTCAAACTTGCAGTCCAAAGTTGGTAGGGAATGTCTGAAACTTTGACCCCTAATAACTCGTCTGTTTTTCATCCGATTAAGCTGAAATTTGGAACGTTTGTAGAGCCCATCCATACAAACATGCCTGCACAATCCGGGATGCGGTCAATGGAATAACACGTGCACTATAGGGCGCCAAAAATTCAATAAATAAACCTTTTTACGCCTACAGCAGCCAAAGGAATGCAATCTCGGTGCTGCAAATTTTTGCGCATGCGCAGATCATTAATGTCTACAAACGTAGAGGGTAGTCAAGGGACTCGAGGCAAGGCGTCCTGCTGAAAATGGGTCCTCAAATTTGCATTGCACCCTATGGGATTTTGGGCGCGAAACCGTAAAAACCCTAATAACTCCATTAGTTCGCAACAGACAGGCGCGCTTTTTATAGGGTTTATAGGTCTTAGGGAGATACATTTCTGTGCCAAATTGTATGGCGCTGCATGCAGTACAAGCAAAGATATAAGGAATGGAAATGCGCCCCTAGGTCTCGCCTGCTGAACAAAGAGATTAAAAGTCACTAAAGGTGACCTTCACCGATCGAGCTGAAACTAGCACCAAACAATGTCCTAGTACCATAGTACATAAAACAATATTTGTCAGAAAATTCGGACTGTGCGTTAGTAAGTTATTAGGGGTCAAACATTAGCAAATATCAACTTTCAGGGGCCATAACTCGAAAAAGGGGCGATAAGAAATTTTGGGCACTTGGCCCCAGGGAGTCATTGGTCCAGACCTTTCGTCTGGCACCAGTTTCATCCCGATCGGTGAAGGTCACATTAGGCTCAAACTTGCAGTCCAAAGTTGGTAGGGAATGTCTGAAACTTTGACCCCTAATAACTCGTCTGTTTTTCATCCGATTAAGCTGAAATTTGGAACGTTTGTAGAGCCTATCCATACAAACATGCCTGCACAATCCGGGATGCGGTCAATGGAATAACACGTGCACTATAGGGCGCCAAAAATTCAATAAATAAACCTTTTTACGCCTACAGCAGCCAAAGGAATGCAATCACGGTGCTGCAAATTTTTGCGCATGCGCAGATCATTAATGTCTACAAACGTAGAGGGTAGTCAAGGGACTCGAGGCAAGGCGTCCTGCTGAAAATGGGTCCTCAAATTTGCATTGCACCCTATGGGATTTTGGGCGCGAAACCGTAAAAACCCTAATAACTCCATTAGTTCGCAACAGACAGGCGCGCTTTTTATAGGGTTTATAGGTCTTAGGGAGATACATTTCTGTGCCAAATTGTATGGCGCTGCATGCAGTACAAGCAAAGATATAAGGAATGGAAATGCGCCCCTAGGTCTCGCCTGCTGAACAAAGAGATTAAAAGTCACTAAAGGTGACCTTCACCGATCGAGCTGAAACTAGCACCAAACAATGTCCTAGTACCATAGTACATAAAACAATATTTGTCAGAAAATTCGGACTGTGCGTTAGTAAGTTATTAGGGGTCAAACATTAGCAAATATCAACTTTCAGGGGCCATAACTCGAAAAAGGGGCGATAAGAAATTTTGGGCACTTGGCCCCAGGGAGTCATTGGTCCAGACCTTTCGTCTGGCACCAGTTTCATCCCGATCGGTGAAGGTCACATTAGGCTCAAACTTGCAGTCCAAAGTTGGTAGGGAATGTCTGAAACTTTGACCCCTAATAACTCGTCTGTTTTTCATCCGATTAAGCTGAAATTTGGAACGTTTGTAGAGCCCATCCATACAAACATGCCTGCACAATCCGGGATGCGGTCAATGGAATAACACGTGCACTATAGGGCGCCAAATATTCAATAAATAAACCTTTTTACGCCTACAGCAGCCAAAGGAATGCAATCTCGGTGCTGCAAATTTTTGCGCATGCGCAGATCATTAATGTCTACAAACGTAGAGGGTAGTCAAGGGACTCGAGGCAAGACGTCCTGCTGAAAATGGGTCCTCAAATTTGCATTGCACCCTATGGGATTTTGGGCGCGAAACCGTAAAAACCCTAATAACTCCATTAGTTCGCAACAGACAGGCGCGCTTTTTATAGGGTTTATAGGTCTTAGGGAGATACATTTCTGTGCCAAATTGTATGGCGCTGCATGCAGTACAAGCAAAGATATAAGGAATGGAAATGCGCCCCTAGGTCTCGCCTGCTGAACAAAGAGATTAAAAGTCACTAAAGGTGACCTTCACCGATCGAGCTGAAACTAGCACCAAACAATGTCCTAGTACCATAGTACATAAAAAAATATTTGTCAGAAAATTCGGACTGTGCGTTAGTAAGTTATTAGGGGTCAAACATTAGCAAATATCAACTTTCAGGGGCCATAACTCGAAAAAGGGGCGATAAGAAATTTTGGGCACTTGGCCCCAGGGAGTCATTGGTCCAGACCTTTCGTCTGGCACCAGTTTCATCCCGATCGGTGAAGGTCACATTAGGCTCAAACTTGCAGTCCAAAGTTGGTAGGGAATGTCTGAAACTTTGACCCCTAATAACTCGTCTGTTTTTCATCCGATTAAGCAGAAATTTGGAACGTTTGTAGAGCCCATCCATACAAACATGCCTGCACAATCCGGGATGCGGTCAATGGAATAACACGTGCACTATAGGGCGCCAAAAATTCAATAAATAAACCTTTTTACGCCTACAGCAGCCAAAGGAATGCAATCTCGGTGCTGCAAATTTTTGCGCATGCGCAGATCATTAATGTCTACAAACGTAGAGGGTAGTCAAGGGACTCGAGGCAAGGCGTCCTGCTGAAAATGGGTCCTCAAATTTGCATTGCACCCTATGGGATTTTGGGCGCGAAACCGTAAAAACCCTAATAACTCCATTAGTTCGCAACAGACAGGCGCGCTTTTTATAGGGTTTATAGGTCTTAGGGAGATACATTTCTGTGCCAAATTGTATGGCGCTGCATGCAGTACAAGCAAAGATATAAGGAATGGAAATGCGCCCCTAGGTCTCGCCTGCTGAACAAAGAGATTAAAAGTCACTAAAGGTGACCTTCACCGATCGAGCTGAAACTAGCACCAAACAATGTCCTAGTACCATAGTACATAAAACAATATTTGTCAGAAAATTCGGACTGTGCGTTAGTAAGTTATTAGGGGTCAAACATTAGCAAATATCAACTTTCAGGGGCCATAACTCGAAAAAGGGGCGATAAGAAATTTTGGGCACTTGGCCCCAGGGAGTCATTGGTCCAGACCTTTCGTCTGGCACCAGTTTCATCCCGATCGGTGAAGGTCACATTAGGCTCAAACTTGCAGTCCAAAGTTGGTAGGGAATGTCTGAAACTTTGACCCCTAATAACTCGTCTGTTTTTCATCCGATTAAGCTGAAATTTGGAACGTTTGTAGAGCCCATCCATACAAACATGCCTGCACAATCCGGGATGCGGTCAATGGAATAACACGTGCACTATAGGGCGCCAAAAATTCAATAAATAAAACTTTTTACGCCTACAGCAGCCAAAGGAATGCAATCTCGGTGCTGCAAATTTTTGCGCATGCGCAGATCATTAATGTCTACAAACGTAGAGGGTAGTCAAGGGACTCGAGGCAAGGCGTCCTGCTGAAAATGGGTCCTCAAATTTGCATTGCACCCTATGGGATTTTGGGCGCGAAACCGTAAAAACCCTAATAACTCCATTAGTTCGCAACAGACAGGCGCGCTTTTTATAGGGTTTATAGGTCTTAGGGAGATACATTTCTGTGCCAAATTGTATGGCGCTGCATGCAGTACAAGCAAAGATATAAGGAATCGAAATGCGCCCCTAGGTCTCGCCTGCTGAACAAAGAGATTAAAAGTCACTAAAGGTGACCTTCACCGATCGAGCTGAAACTAGCACCAAACAATGTCCTAGTACCATAGTACATAAAACAATATTTGTCAGAAAATTCGGACTGTGCCTTAGTAAGTTATTAGGGGTCAAACATTAGCAAATATCAACTTTCAGGGGCCATAACTCGAAAAAGGGGCGATAAGAAATTTTGGGCACTTGGCCCCAGGGAGTCATTGGTCCAGACCTTTCGTCTGGCACCAGTTTCATCCCGATCGGTGAAGGTCACATTAGGCTCAAACTTGCAGTCCAAAGTTGGTAGGGAATGTCTGAAACTTTGACCCCTAATAACTCGTCTGTTTTTCATCCGATTAAGCTGAAATTTGGAACGTTTGTAGAGCCCATCCATACAAACATGCCTGCACAATCCGGGATGCGGTCAATGGAATAACACGTGCACTATAGGGCGCCAAAAATTCAATAAATAAACCTTTTTACGCCTACAGCAGCCAAAGGAATGCAATCTCGGTGCTGCAAATTTTTGCGCATGCGCAGATCATTAATGTCTACAAACGTAGAGGGTAGTCAAGGGACTCGAGGCAAGGCGTCCTGCTGAAAATGGGTCCTCAAATTTGCATTGCACCCTATGGGATTTTGGGCGCGAAACCGTAAAAACCCTAATAACTCCATTAGTTCGCAACAGACAGGCGCGCTTTTTATAGGGTTTATAGGTCTTAGGGAGATACATTTCTGTGCCAAATTGTATGGCGCTGCATGCAGTACAAGCAAAGATATAAGGAATGGAAATGCGCCCCTAGGTCTCGCCTGCTGAACAAAGAGATTAAAAGTCACTAAAGGTGACCTTCACCGATCGAGCTGAAACTAGCACCAAACAATGTCCTAGTACCATAGTACATAAAACAATATTTGTCAGAAAATTCGGACTGTGCGTTAGTAAGTTATTAGGGGTCAAACATTAGCAAATATCAACTTTCAGGGGCCATAACTCGAAAAAGGGCGATAAGAAATTTTGGGCACTTGGCCCCAGGGAGTCATTGGTCCAGACCTTTCGTCTGGCACCAGTTTCATCCCGATCGGTGAAGGTCACATTAGGCTCAAACTTGCAGTCCAAAGTTGGTAGGGAATGTCTGAAACTTTGACCCCTAATAACTCGTCTGTTTTTCATCCGATTAAGCTGAAATTTGGAACGTTTGTAGAGCCCATCCATACAAACATGCCTGCACAATCCGGGATGCGGTCAATGGAATAACACGTGCACTATAGGGCGCCAAAAATTCAATAAATAAACCTTTTTACGCCTACAGCAGCCAAAGGAATGCAATCTCGGTGCTGCAAATTTTTGCGCATGCGCAGATCATTAATGTCTACAAACGTAGAGGGTAGTCAAGGGACTCGAGGCAAGGCGTCCTGCTGAAAATGGGTCCTCAAATTTGCATTGCACCCTATGGGATTTTGGGCGCGAAACCGTAAAAACCCTAATAACTCCATTAGTTCGCAACAGACAGGCGCGCTTTTTATAGGGTTTATAGGTCTTAGGGAGATACATTTCTGTGCCAAATTGTATGGCGCTGCATGCAGTACAAGCAAAGATATAAGGAATGGAAATGCGCCCCTAGGTCTCGCCTGCTGAACAAAGAGATTAAAAGTCACTAAAGGTGACCTTCACCGATCGAGCTGAAACTAGCACCAAACAATGTCCTAGTACCATAGTACATAAAACAATATTTGTCAGAAAATTCGGACTGTGCGTTAGTAAGTTATTAGGGGTCAAACATTAGCAAATATCAACTTTCAGGGGCCATAACTCGAAAAAGGGGCGATAAGAAATTTTGGGCACTTGGCCCCAGGGAGTCATTGGTCCAGACCTTTCGTCTGGCACCAGTTTCATCCCGATCGGTGAAGGTCACATTAGGCTCAAACTTGCAGTCCAAAGTTGGTAGGGAATGTCTGAAACTTTGACCCCTAATAACTCGTCTGTTTTTCATCCGATTAAGCTGAAATTTGAAACGTTTGTAGAGCCCATCCATACAAACATGCCTGCACAATCCGGGATGCGGTCAATGGAATAACACGTGCACTATAGGGCGCCAAAAATTCAATAAATAAACCTTTTTACGCCTACAGCAGCCAAAGGAATGCAATCTCGGTGCTGCAAATTTTTGCGCATGCGCAGATCATTAATGTCTACAAACGTAGAGGGTAGTCAAGGGACTCGAGGCAAGGCGTCCTGCTGAAAATGGGTCCTCAAATTTGCATTGCACCCTATGGGATTTTGGGCGCGAAACCGTAAAAACCCTAATAACTCCATTAGTTCGCAACAGACAGGCGCGCTTTTTATAGGGTTTATAGGTCTTAGGGAGATACATTTCTGTGCCAAATTGTATGGCGCTGCATGCAGTACAAGCAAAGATATAAGGAATGGAAATGCGCCCCTAGGTCTCGCCTGCTGAACAAAGAGATTAAAAGTCACTAAAGGTGACCTTCACCGATCGAGCTGAAACTAGCACCAAACAATGTCCTAGTACCATAGTACATAAAACAATATTTGTCAGAAAATTCGGACTGTGCGTTAGTAAGTTATTAGGGGTCAAACATTAGCAAATATCAACTTTCAGGGGCCATAACTCGAAAAAGGGGCGATAAGAAATTTTGGGCACTTGGCCCCAGGGAGTCATTGGTCCAGACCTTTCGTCTGGCACCAGTTTCATCCCGATCGGTGAAGGTCACATTAGGCTCAAACTTGCAGTCCAAAGTTGGTAGGGAATGTCTGAAACTTTGACCCCTAATAACTCGTCTGTTTTTCATCCGATTAAGCTGAAATTTGGAAGGTTTGTAGAGCCCATCCATACAAACATGCCTGCACAATCCGGGATGCGGTCAATGGAATAACACGTGCACTATAGGGCGCCAAAAATTCAATAAATAAACCTTTTTACGCCTACAGCAGCCAAAGGAATGCAATCTCGGTGCTGCAAATTTTTGCGCATGCGCAGATCATTAATGTCTACAAACGTAGAGGGTAGTCAAGGGACTCGAGGCAAGGCGTCCTGCTGAAAATGGGTCCTCAAATTTGCATTGCACCCTATGGGATTTTGGGCGCGAAACCGTAAAAACCCTAATAACTCCATTAGTTCGCAACAGACAGGCGCGCTTTTTATAGGGTTTATAGGTCTTAGGGAGATACATTTCTGTGCCAAATTGTATGGCGCTGCATGCAGTACAAGCAAAGATATAAGGAATGGAAATGCGCCCCTAGGTCTCGCCTGCTGAACAAAGAGATTAAAAGTCACTAAAGGTGACCTTCACCGATCGAGCTGAAACTAGCACCAAACAATGTCCTAGTACCATAGTACATAAAACAATATTTGTCAGAAAATTCGGACTGTGCGTTAGTAAGTTATTAGGGGTCAAACATTAGCAAATATCAACTTTCAGGGGCCATAACTCGAAAAAGGGGCGATAAGAAATTTTGGGCACTTGGCCCCAGGGAGTCATTGGTCCAGACCTTTCGTCTGGCACCAGTTTCATCCCGATCGGTGAAGGTCACATTAGGCTCAAACTTGCAGTCCAAAGTTGGTAGGGAATGTCTGAAACTTTGACCCCTAATAACTCGTCTGTTTTTCATCCGATTAAGCTGAAATTTGGAACGTTTGTAGAGCCCATCCATACAAACATGCCTGCACAATCCGGGATGCGGTCAATGGAATAACACGTGCACTATAGGGCGCCAAAAATTCAATAAATAAACCTTTTTACGCCTACAGCAGCCAAAGGAATGCAATCTCGGTGCTGCAAATTTTTGCGCATGCGCAGATCATTAATGTCTACAAACGTAGAGGGTAGTCAAGGGACTCGAGGCAAGGCGTCCTGCTGAAAATGGGTCCTCAAATTTGCATTGCACCCTATGGGATTTTGGGCGCGAAACCGTAAAAACCCTAATAACTCCATTAGTTCGCAACAGACAGGCGCGCTTTTTATAGGGTTTATAGGTCTTAGGGAGATACATTTCTGTGCCAAATTGTATGGCGCTGCATGCAGTACAAGCAAAGATATAAGGAATGGAAATGCGCCCCTAGGTCTCGCCTGCTGAACAAAGAGATTAAAAGTCACTAAAGGTGACCTTCACCGATCGAGCTGAAACTAGCACCAAACAATGTCCTAGTACCATAGTACATAAAACAATATTTGTCAGAAAATTCGGACTGTGCGTTAGTAAGTTATTAGGGGTCAAACATTAGCAAATATCAACTTTCAGGGGCCATAACTCGAAAAAGGGGCGATAAGAAATTTTGGGCACTTGGCCCCAGGGAGTCATTGGTCCAGACCTTTCGTCTGGCACCAGTTTCATCCCGATCGGTGAAGGTCACATTAGGCTCAAACTTGCAGTCCAAAGTTGGTAGGGAATGTCTGAAACTTTGACCCCTAATAACTCGTCTGTTTTTCATCCGATTAAGCTGAAATTTGGAACGTTTGTAGAGCCCATCCATACAAACATGCCTGCACAATCCGGGATGCGGTCAATGGAATAACACGTGCACTATAGGGCGCCAAAAATTCAATAAATAAACCTTTTTACGCCTACAGCAGCCAAAGGAATGCAATCTCGGTGCTGCAAATTTTTGCGCATGCGCAGATCATTAATGTCTACAAACGTAGAGGGTAGTCAAGGGACTCGAGGCAAGGCGTCCTGCTGAAAATGGGTCCTCAAATTTGCATTGCACCCTATGGGATTTTGGGCGCGAAACCGTAAAAACCCTAATAACTCCATTAGTTCGCAACAGACAGGCGCGCTTTTTATAGGGTTTATAGGTCTTAGGGAGATACATTTCTGTGCCAAATTGTATGGCGCTGCATGCAGTACAAGCAAAGATATAAGGAATGGAAATGCGCCCCTAGGTCTCGCCTGCTGAACAAAGAGATTAAAAGTCACTAAAGGTGACCTTCACCGATCGAGCTGAAACTAGCACCAAACAATGTCCTAGTACCATAGTACATAAAACAATATTTGTCAGAAAATTCGGACTGTGCGTTAGTAAGTTATTAGGGGTCAAACATTAGCAAATATCAACTTTCAGGGGCCATAACTCGAAAAAGGGGCGATAAGAAATTTTGGGCACTTGGCCCCAGGGAGTCATTGGTCCAGACCTTTCGTCTGGCACCATTTCATCCCGATCGGTGAAGGTCACATTAGGCTCAAACTTGCAGTCCAAAGTTGGTAGGGAATGTCTGAAACTTTGACCCCTAATAACTCGTCTGTTTTTCATCCGATTAAGCTGAAATTTGGAACGTTTGGAGAGCCCATCCATACAAACATGCCTGCACAATCCGGGATGCGGTCAATGGAATAACACGTGCACTATAGGGCGCCAAAAATTCAATAAATAAACCTTTTTACGCCTACAGCAGCCAAAGGAATGCAATCTCGGTGCTGCAAATTTTTGCGCATGCGCAGATCATTAATGTCTACAAACGTAGAGGGTAGTCAAGGGACTCGAGGCAAGGCGTCCTGCTGAAAATGGGTCCTCAAATTTGCATTGCACCCTATGGGATTTTGGGCGCGAAACCGTAAAAACCCTAATAACTCCATTAGTTCGCAACAGACAGGCGCGCTTTTTATAGGGTTTATAGGTCTTAGGGAGATACATTTCTGTGCCAAATTGTATGGCGCTGCATGCAGTACAAGCAAAGATATAAGGAATGGAAATGCGCCCCTAGGTCTCGCCTGCTGAACAAAGAGATTAAAAGTCACTAAAGGTGACCTTCACCGATCGAGCTGAAACTAGCACCAAACAATGTCCTAGTACCATAGTACATAAAACAATATTTGTCAGAAAATTCGGACTGTGCGTTAGTAAGTTATTAGGGGTCAAACATTAGCAAATATCAACTTTCAGGGGCCATAACTCGAAAAAGGGGCGATAAGAAATTTTGGGCACTTGGCCCCAGGGAGTCATTGGTCCAGACCTTTCGTCTGGCACCAGTTTCATCCCGATCGGTGAAGGTCACATTAGGCTCAAACTTGCAGTCCAAAGTTGGTAGGGAATGTCTGAAACTTTGACCCCTAATAACTCGTCTGTTTTTCATCCGATTAAGCTGAAATTTGGAACGTTTGTAGAGCCCATCCATACAAACATGCCTGCACAATCCGGGATGCGGTCAATGGAATAACACGTGCACTATAGGGCGCCAAAAATTCAATAAATAAACCTTTTTACGCCTACAGCAGCCAAAGGAATGCAATCTCGGTGCTGCAAATTTTTGCGCATGCGCAGATCATTAATGTCTACAAACGTAGAGGGTAGTCAAGGGACTCGAGGCAAGGCGTCCTGCTGAAAATGGGTCCTCAAATTTGCATTGCACCCTATGGGATTTTGGGCGCGAAACCGTAAAAACCCTAATAACTCCATTAGTTCGCAACAGACAGGCGCGCTTTTTATAGGGTTTATAGGTCTTAGGGAGATACATTTCTGTGCCAAATTGTATGGCGCTGCATGCAGTACAAGCAAAGATATAAGGAATGGAAATGCGCCCCTAGGTCTCGCCTGCTGAACAAAGAGATTAAAAGTCACTAAAGGTGACCTTCACCGATCGAGCTGAAACTAGCACCAAACAATGTCCTAGTACCATAGTACATAAAACAATATTTGTCAGAAAATTCGGACTGTGCGTTAGTAAGTTATTAGGGGTCAAACATTAGCAAATATCAACTTTCAGGGGCCATAACTCGAAAAAGGGGCGATAAGAAATTTTGGGCACTTGGCCCCAGGGAGTCATTGGTCCAGACCTTTCGTCTGGCACCAGTTTCATCCCGATCGGTGAAGGTCACATTAGGCTCAAACTTGCAGTCCAAAGTTGGTAGGGAATGTCTGAAACTTTGACCCCTAATAACTCGTCTGTTTTTCATCCGATTAAGCTGAAATTTGGAACGTTTGTAGAGCCCATCCATACAAACATGCCTGCACAATCCGGGATGCGGTCAATGGAATAACACGTGCACTATAGGGCGCCAAAAATTCAATAAATAAACCTTTTTACGCCTACAGCAGCCAAAGGAATGCAATCTCGGTGCTGCAAATTTTTGCGCATGCGCAGATCATTAATGTCTACAAACGTAGAGGGTAGTCAAGGGACTCGAGGCAAGGCGTCCTGCTGAAAATGGGTCCTCAAATTTGCATTGCACCCTATGGGATTTTGGGCGCGAAACCGTAAAAACCCTAATAACTCCATTAGTTCGCAACAGACAGGCGCGCTTTTTATAGGGTTTATAGGTCTTAGGGAGATACATTTCTGTGCCAAATTGTATGGCGCTGCATGCAGTACAAGCAAAGATATAAGGAATGGAAATGCGCCCCTAGGTCTCGCCTGCTGAACAAAGAGATTAAAAGTCACTAAAGGTGACCTTCACCGATCGAGCTGAAACTAGCACCAAACAATGTCCTAGTACCATAGTACATAAAACAATATTTGTCAGAAAATTCGGACTGTGCGTTAGTAAGTTATTAGGGGTCAAACATTAGCAAATATCAACTTTCAGGGGCCATAACTCGAAAAAGGGGCGATAAGAAATTTTGGGCACTTGGCCCCAGGGAGTCATTGGTCCAGACCTTTCGTCTGGCACCAGTTTCATCCCGATCGGTGAAGGTCACATTAGGCTCAAACTTGCAGTCCAAAGTTGGTAGGGAATGTCTGAAACTTTGACCCCTAATAACTCGTCTGTTTTTCATCCGATTAAGCTGAAATTTGGAACGTTTGTAGAGCCCATCCATACAAACATGCCTGCACAATCCGGGATGCGGTCAATGGAATAACACGTGCACTATAGGGCGCCAAAAATTCAATAAATAAACCTTTTTACGCCTACAGCAGCCAAAGGAATGCAATCTCGGTGCTGCAAATTTTTGCGCATGCGCAGATCATTAATGTCTACAAACGTAGAGGGTAGTCAAGGGACTCGAGGCAAGGCGTCCTGCTGAAAATGGGTCCTCAAATTTGCATTGCACCCTATGGGATTTTGGGCGCGAAACCGTAAAAACCCTAATAACTCCATTAGTTCGCAACAGACAGGCGCGCTTTTTATAGGGTTTATAGGTCTTAGGGAGATACATTTCTGTGCCAAATTGTATGGCGCTGCATGCAGTACAAGCAAAGATATAAGGAATGGAAATGCGCCCCTAGGTCTCGCCTGCTGAACAAAGAGATTAAAAGTCACTAAAGGTGACCTTCACCGATCGAGCTGAAACTAGCACCAAACAATGTCCTAGTACCATAGTACATAAGACAATATTTGTCAGAAAATTCGGACTGTGCGTTAGTAAGTTATTAGGGGTCAAACATTAGCAAATATCAACTTTCAGGGGCCATAACTCGAAAAAGGGGCGATAAGAAATTTTGGGCACTTGGCCCCAGGGAGTTATTGGTCCAGACCTTTCGTCTGGCACCAGTTTCATCCCGATCGGTGAAGGTCACATTAGGCTCAAACTTGCAGTCCAAAGTTGGTAGGGAATGTCTGAAACTTTGACCCCTAATAACTCGTCTGTTTTTCATCCGATTAAGCTGAAATTTGGAACGTTTGTAGAGCCCATCCATACAAACATGCCTGCACAATCCGGGATGCGGTCAATGGAATAACACGTGCACTATAGGGCGCCAAAAATTCAATAAATAAACCTTTTTACGCCTACAGCAGCCAAAGGAATGCAATCTCGGTGCTGCAAATTTTTGCGCATGCGCAGATCATTAATGTCTACAAACGTAGAGGGTAGTCAAGGGACTCGAGGCAAGGCGTCCTGCTGAAAATGGGTCCTCAAATTTGCATTGCACCCTATGGGATTTTGGGCGCGAAACCGTAAAAACCCTAATAACTCCATTAGTTCGCAACAGACAGGCGCGCTTTTTATAGGGTTTATAGGTCTTAGGGAGATACATTTCTGTGCCAAATTGTATGGCGCTGCATGCAGTACAAGCAAAGATATAAGGAATGGAAATGCGCCCCTAGGTCTCGCCTGCTGAACAAAGAGATTAAAAGTCACTAAAGGTGACCTTCACCGATCGAGCTGAAACTAGCACCAAACAATGTCCTAGTACCATAGTACATAAAACAATATTTGTCAGAAAATTCGGACTGTGCGTTAGTAAGTTATTAGGGGTCAAACATTAGCAAATATCAACTTTCAGGGGCCATAACTCGAAAAAGGGGCGATAAGAAATTTTGGGCACTTGGCCCCAGGGAGTCATTGGTCCAGACCTTTCGTCTGGCACCAGTTTCATCCCGATCGGTGAAGGTCACATTAGGCTCAAACTTGCAGTCCAAAGTTGGTAGGGAATGTCTGAAACTTTGACCCCTAATAACTCTTCTGTTTTTCATCCGATTAAGCTGAAATTTGGAACGTTTGTAGAGCCCATCCATACAAACATGCCTGCACAATCCGGGATGCGGTCAATGGAATAACACGTGCACTATAGGGCGCCAAAAATTCAATAAATAAACCTTTTTACGCCTACAGCAGCCAAAGGAATGCAATCTCGGTGCTGCAAATTTTTGCGCATGCGCAGATCATTAATGTCTACAAACGTAGAGGGTAGTCAAGGGACTCGAGGCAAGGCGTCCTGCTGAAAATGGGTCCTCAAATTTGCATTGCACCCTATGGGATTTTGGGCGCGAAACCGTAAAAACCCTAATAACTCCATTAGTTCGCAACAGACAGGCGCGCTTTTTATAGGGTTTATAGGTCTTAGGGAGATACATTTCTGTGCCAAATTGTATGGCGCTGCATGCAGTACAAGCAAAGATATAAGGAATGGAAATGCGCCCCTAGGTCTCGCCTGCTGAACAAAGAGATTAAAAGTCACTAAAGGTGACCTTCACCGATCGAGCTGAAACTAGCACCAAACAATGTCATAGTACCATAGTACATAAAACAATATTTGTCAGAAAATTCGGACTGTGCGTTAGTAAGTTATTAGGGGTCAAACATTAGCAAATATCAACTTTCAGGGGCCATAACTCGAAAAAGGGGCGATAAGAAATTTTGGGCACTTGGCCCCAGGGAGTCATTGGTCCAGACCTTTCGTCTGGCACCAGTTTCATCCCGATCGGTGAAGGTCACATTAGGCTCAAACTTGCAGTCCAAAGTTGGTAGGGAATGTCTGAAACTTTGACCCCTAATAACTCGTCTGTTTTTCATCCGATTAAGCTGAAATTTGGAACGTTTGTAGAGCCCATCCATACAAACATGCCTGCACAATCCGGGATGCGGTCAATGGAATAACACGTGCACTATAGGGCGCCAAAAATTCAATAAATAAACCTTTTTACGCCTACAGCAGCCAAAGGAATGCAATCTCGGTGCTGCAAATTTTTGCGCATGCGCAGATCATTAATGTCTACAAACGTAGAGGGTAGTCAAGGGACTCGAGGCAAGGCGTCCTGCTGAAAATGGGTCCTCAAATTTGCATTGCACCCTATGGGATTTTGGGCGCGAAACCGTAAAAACCCTAATAACTCCATTAGTTCGCAACAGACAGGCGCGCTTTTTATAGGGTTTATAGGTCTTAGGGAGATACATTTCTGTGCCAAATTGTATGGCGCTGCATGCAGTACAAGCAAAGATATAAGGAATGGAAATGCGCCCCTAGGTCTCGCCTGCTGAACAAAGAGATTAAAAGTCACTAAAGGTGACCTTCACCGATCGAGCTGAAACTAGCACCAAACAATGTCCTAGTACCATAGTACATAAAACAATATTTGTCAGAAAATTCGGACTGTGCGTTAGTAAGTTATTAGGGGTCAAACATTAGCAAATATCAACTTTCAGGGGCCATAACTCGAAAAAGGGGCGATAAGAAATTTTGGGCACTTGGCCCCAGGGAGTCATTGGTCCAGACCTTTCGTCTGGCACCAGTTTCATCCCGATCGGTGAAGGTCACATTAGGCTCAAACTTGCAGTCCAAAGTTGGTAGGGAATGTCTGAAACTTTGACCCCTAATAACTCGTCTGTTTTTCATCCGATTAAGCTGAAATTTGGAACGTTTGTAGAGCCCATCCATACAAACATGCCTGCACAATCCGGGATGCGGTCAATGGAATAACACGTGCACTATAGGGCGCCAAAAATTCAATAAATAAACCTTTTTACGCCTACAGCAGCCAAAGGAATGCAATCTCGGTGCTGCAAATTTTTGCGCATGCGCAGATCATTAATGTCTACAAACGTAGAGGGTAGTCAAGGGACTCGAGGCAAGGCGTCCTGCTGAAAATGGGTCCTCAAATTTGCATTGCACCCTATGGGATTTTGGGCGCGAAACCGTAAAAACCCTAATAACTCCATTAGTTCGCAACAGACAGGCGCGCTTTTTATAGGGTTTATAGGTCTTAGGGAGATACATTTCTGTGCCAAATTGTATGGCGCTGCATGCAGTACAAGCAAAGATATAAGGAATGGAAATGCGCCCCTAGGTCTCGCCTGCTGAACAAAGAGATTAAAAGTCACTAAAGGTGACCTTCACCGATCGAGCTGAAACTAGCACCAAACAATGTCCTAGTACCATAGTACATAAGACAATATTTGTCAGAAAATTCGGACTGTGCGTTAGTAAGTTATTAGGGGTCAAACATTAGCAAATATCAACTTTCAGGGGCCATAACTCGAAAAAGGGGCGATAAGAAATTTTGGGCACTTGGCCCCAGGGAGTCATTGGTCCAGACCTTTCGTCTGGCACCAGTTTCATCCCGATCGGTGAAGGTCACATTAGGCTCAAACTTGCAGTCCAAAGTTGGTAGGGAATGTCTGAAACTTTGACCCCTAATAACTCGTCTGTTTTTCATCCGATTAAGCTGAAATTTGGAACGTTTGTAGAGCCCATCCATACAAACATGCCTGCACAATCCGGGATGCGGTCAATGGAATAACACGTGCACTATAGGGCGCCAAAAATTCAATAAATAAACCTTTTTACGCCTACAGCAGCCAAAGGAATGCAATCTCGGTGCTGCAAATTTTTGCGCATGCGCAGATCATTAATGTCTACAAACGTAGAGGGTAGTCAAGGGACTCGAGGCAAGGCGTCCTGCTGAAAATGGGTCCTCAAATTTGCATTGCACCCTATGGGATTTTGGGCGCGAAACCGTAAAAACCCTAATAACTCCATTAGTTCGCAACAGACAGGCGCGCTTTTTATAGGGTTTATAGGTCTTAGGGAGATACATTTCTGTGCCAAATTGTATGGCGCTGCATGCAGTACAAGCAAAGATATAAGGAATGGAAATGCGCCCCTAGGTCTCGCCTGCTGAACAAAGAGATTAAAAGTCACTAAAGGTGACCTTCACCGATCGAGCTGAAACTAGCACCAAACAATGTCCTAGTACCATAGTACATAAAACAATATTTGTCAGAAAATTCGGACTGTGCGTTAGTAAGTTATTAGGGGTCAAACATTAGCAAATATCAACTTTCAGGGGCCATAACTCGAAAAAGGGGCGATAAGAAATTTTGGGCACTTGGCCCCAGGGAGTCATTGGTCCAGACCTTTCGTCTGGCACCAGTTTCATCCCGATCGGTGAAGGTCACATTAGGCTCAAACTTGCAGTCCAAAGTTGGTAGGGAATGTCTGAAACTTTGACCCCTAATAACTCGTCTGTTTTTCATCCGATTAAGCTGAAATTTGGAACGTTTGTAGAGCCCATCCATACAAACATGCCTGCACAATCCGGGATGCGGTCAATGGAATAACACGTGCACTATAGGGCGCCAAAAATTCAATAAATAAACCTTTTTACGCCTACAGCAGCCAAAGGAATGCAATCTCGGTGCTGCAAATTTTTGCGCATGCGCAGATCATTAATGTCTACAAACGTAGAGGGTAGTCAAGGGACTCGAGGCAAGGCGTCCTGCTGAAAATGGGTCCTCAAATTTGCATTGCACCCTATGGGATTTTGGGCGCGAAACCGTAAAAACCCTAATAACTCCATTAGTTCGCAACAGACAGGCGCGCTTTTTATAGGGTTTATAGGTCTTAGGGAGATACATTTCTGTGCCAAATTGTATGGCGCTGCATGCAGTACAAGCAAAGATATAAGGAATGGAAATGCGCCCCTAGGTCTCGCCTGCTGAACAAAGAGATTAAAAGTCACTAAAGGTGACCTTCACCGATCGAGCTGAAACTAGCACCAAACAATGTCCTAGTACCATAGTACATAAGACAATATTTGTCAGAAAATTCGGACTGTGCGTTAGTAAGTTATTAGGGGTCAAACATTAGCAAATATCAACTTTCAGGGGCCATAACTCGAAAAAGGGGCGATAAGAAATTTTGGGCACTTGGCCCCAGGGAGTCATTGGTCCAGACCTTTCGTCTGGCACCAGTTTCATCCCGATCGGTGAAGGTCACATTAGGCTCAAACTTGCAGTCCAAAGTTGGTAGGGAATGTCTGAAACTTTGACCCCTAATAACTCGTCTGTTTTTCATCCGATTAAGCTGAAATTTGGAACGTTTGTAGAGCCCATCCATACAAACATGCCTGCACAATCCGGGATGCGGTCAATGGAATAACACGTGCACTATAGGGCGCCAAAAATTCAATAAATAAACCTTTTTACGCCTACAGCAGCCAAAGGAATGCAATCTCGGTGCTGCAAATTTTTGCGCATGCGCAGATCATTAATGTCTACAAACGTAGAGGGTAGTCAAGGGACTCGAGGCAAGGCGTCCTGCTGAAAATGGGTCCTCAAATTTGCATTGCACCCTATGGGATTTTGGGCGCGAAACCGTAAAAACCCTAATAACTCCATTAGTTCGCAACAGACAGGCGCGCTTTTTATAGGGTTTATAGGTCTTAGGGAGATACATTTCTGTGCCAAATTGTATGGCGCTGCATGCAGTACAAGCAAAGATATAAGGAATGGAAATGCGCCCCTAGGTCTCGCCTGCTGAACAAAGAGATTAAAAGTCACTAAAGGTGACCTTCACCGATCGAGCTGAAACTAGCACCAAACAATGTCCTAGTACCATAGTACATAAAACAATATTTGTCAGAAAATTCGGACTGTGCGTTAGTAAGTTATTAGGGGTCAAACATTAGCAAATATCAACTTTCAGGGGCCATAACTCGAAAAAGGGGCGATAAGAAATTTTGGGCACTTGGCCCCAGGGAGTCATTGGTCCAGACCTTTCGTCTGGCACCAGTTTCATCCCGATCGGTGAAGGTCACATTAGGCTCAAACTTGCAGTCCAAAGTTGGTAGGGAATGTCTGAAACTTTGACCCCTAATAACTCGTCTGTTTTTCATCCGATTAAGCTGAAATTTGGAACGTTTGTAGAGCCCATCCATACAAACATGCCTGCACAATCCGGGATGCGGTCAATGGAATAACACGTGCACTATAGGGCGCCAAAAATTCAATAAATAAACCTTTTTACGCCTACAGCAGCCAAAGGAATGCAATCTCGGTGCTGCAAATTTTTGCGCATGCGCAGATCATTAATGTCTACAAACGTAGAGGGTAGTCAAGGGACTCGAGGCAAGGCGTCCTGCTGAAAATGGGTCCTCAAATTTGCATTGCACCCTATGGGATTTTGGGCGCGAAACCGTAAAAACCCTAATAACTCCATTAGTTCGCAACAGACAGGCGCGCTTTTTATAGGGTTTATAGGTCTTAGGGAGATACATTTCTGTGCCAAATTGTATGGCGCTGCATGCAGTACAAGCAAAGATATAAGGAATGGAAATGCGCCCCTAGGTCTCGCCTGCTGAACAAAGAGATTAAAAGTCACTAAAGGTGACCTTCACCGATCGAGCTGAAACTAGCACCAAACAATGTCCTAGTACCATAGTACATAAGACAATATTTGTCAGAAAATTCGGACTGTGCGTTAGTAAGTTATTAGGGGTCAAACATTAGCAAATATCAACTTTCAGGGGCCATAACTCGAAAAAGGGGCGATAAGAAATTTTGGGCACTTGGCCCCAGGGAGTCATTGGTCCAGACCTTTCGTCTGGCACCAGTTTCATCCCGATCGGTGAAGGTCACATTAGGCTCAAACTTGCAGTCCAAAGTTGGTAGGGAATGTCTGAAACTTTGACCCCTAATAACTCGTCTGTTTTTCATCCGATTAAGCTGAAATTTGGAACGTTTGTAGAGCCCATCCATACAAACATGCCTGCACAATCCGGGATGCGGTCAATGGAATAACACGTGCACTATAGGGCGCCAAAAATTCAATAAATAAACCTTTTTACGCCTACAGCAGCCAAAGGAATGCAATCTCGGTGCTGCAAATTTTTGCGCATGCGCAGATCATTAATGTCTACAAACGTAGAGGGTAGTCAAGGGACTCGAGGCAAGGCGTCCTGCTGAAAATGGGTCCTCAAATTTGCATTGCACCCTATGGGATTTTGGGCGCGAAACCGTAAAAACCCTAATAACTCCATTAGTTCGCAACAGACAGGCGCGCTTTTTATAGGGTTTATAGGTCTTAGGGAGATACATTTCTGTGCCAAATTGTATGGCGCTGCATGCAGTACAAGCAAAGATATAAGGAATGGAAATGCGCCCCTAGGTCTCGCCTGCTGAACAAAGAGATTAAAAGTCACTAAAGGTGACCTTCACCGATCGAGCTGAAACTAGCACCAAACAATGTCCTAGTACCATAGTACATAAAACAATATTTGTCAGAAAATTCGGACTGTGCGTTAGTAAGTTATTAGGGGTCAAACATTAGCAAATATCAACTTTCAGGGGCCATAACTCGAAAAAGGGGCGATAAGAAATTTTGGGCACTTGGCCCCAGGGAGTCATTGGTCCAGACCTTTCGTCTGGCACCAGTTTCATCCCGATCGGTGAAGGTCACATTAGGCTCAAACTTGCAGTCCAAAGTTGGTAGGGAATGTCTGAAACTTTGACCCCTAATAACTCGTCTGTTTTTCATCCGATTAAGCTGAAATTTGGAACGTTTGTAGAGCCCATCCATACAAACATGCCTGCACAATCCGGGATGCGGTCAATGGAATAACACGTGCACTATAGGGCGCCAAAAATTCAATAAATAAACCTTTTTACGCCTACAGCAGCCAAAGGAATGCAATCTCGGTGCTGCAAATTTTTGCGCATGCGCAGATCATTAATGTCTACAAACGTAGAGGGTAGTCAAGGGACTCGAGGCAAGGCGTCCTGCTGAAAATGGGTCCTCAAATTTGCATTGCACCCTATGGGATTTTGGGCGCGAAACCGTAAAAACCCTAATAACTCCATTAGTTCGCAACAGACAGGCGCGCTTTTTATAGGGTTTATAGGTCTTAGGGAGATACATTTCTGTGCCAAATTGTATGGCGCTGCATGCAGTACAAGCAAAGATATAAGGAATGGAAATGCGCCCCTAGGTCTCGCCTGCTGAACAAAGAGATTAAAAGTCACTAAAGGTGACCTTCACCGATCGAGCTGAAACTAGCACCAAACAATGTCCTAGTACCATAGTACATAAAACAATATTTGTCAGAAAATTCGGACTGTGCGTTAGTAAGTTATTAGGGGTCAAACATTAGCAAATATCAACTTTCAGGGGCCATAACTCGAAAAAGGGGCGATAAGAAATTTTGGGCACTTGGCCCCAGGGAGTCATTGGTCCAGACCTTTCGTCTGGCACCAGTTTCATCCCGATCGGTGAAGGTCACATTAGGCTCAAACTTGCAGTCCAAAGTTGGTAGGGAATGTCTGAAACTTTGACCCCTAATAACTCGTCTGTTTTTCATCCGATTAAGCTGAAATTTGGAACGTTTGTAGAGCCCATCCATACAAACATGCCTGCACAATCCGGGATGCGGTCAATGGAATAACACGTGCACTATAGGGCGCCAAAAATTCAATAAATAAACCTTTTTACGCCTACAGCAGCCAAAGGAATGCAATCTCGGTGCTGCAAATTTTTGCGCATGCGCAGATCATTAATGTCTACAAACGTAGAGGGTAGTCAAGGGACTCGAGGCAAGGCGTCCTGCTGAAAATGGGTCCTCAAATTTGCATTGCACCCTATGGGATTTTGGGCGCGAAACCGTAAAAACCCTAATAACTCCATTAGTTCGCAACAGACAGGCGCGCTTTTTATAGGGTTTATAGGTCTTAGGGAGATACATTTCTGTGCCACATTGTATGGCGCTGCATGCAGTACAAGCAAAGATATAAGGAATGGAAATGCGCCCCTAGGTCTCGCCTGCTGAACAAAGAGATTAAAAGTCACTAAAGGTGACCTTCACCGATCGAGCTGAAACTAGCACCAAACAATGTCCTAGTACCATAGTACATAAAACAATATTTGTCAGAAAATTCGGACTGTGCGTTAGTAAGTTATTAGGGGTCAAACATTAGCAAATATCAACTTTCAGGGGCCATAACTCGAAAAAGGGGCGATAAGAAATTTTGGGCACTTGGCCCCAGGGAGTCATTGGTCCAGACCTTTCGTCTGGCACCAGTTTCATCCCGATCGGTGAAGGTCACATTAGGCTCAAACTTGCAGTCCAAAGTTGGTAGGGAATGTCTGAAACTTTGACCCCTAATAACTCGTCTGTTTTTCATCCGATTAAGCTGAAATTTGGAACGTTTGTAGAGCCCATCCATACAAACATGCCTGCACAATCCGGGATGCGGTCAATGGAATAACACGTGCACTATAGGGCGCCAAAAATTCAATAAATAAACCTTTTTACGCCTACAGCAGCCAAAGGAATGCAATCTCGGTGCTGCAAATTTTTGCGCATGCGCAGATCATTAATGTCTACAAACGTAGAGGGTAGTCAAGGGACTCGAGGCAAGGCGTCCTGCTGAAAATGGGTCCTCAAATTTGCATTGCACCCTATGGGATTTTGGGCGCGAAACCGTAAAAACCCTAATAACTCCATTAGTTCGCAACAGACAGGCGCGCTTTTTATAGGGTTTATAGGTCTTAGGGAGATACATTTCTGTGCCAAATTGTATGGCGCTGCATGCAGTACAAGCAAAGATATAAGGAATGGAAATGCGCCCCTAGGTCTCGCCTGCTGAACAAAGAGATTAAAAGTCACTAAAGGTGACCTTCACCGATCGAGCTGAAACTAGCACCAAACAATGTCCTAGTACCATAGTACATAAAACAATATTTGTCAGAAAATTCGGACTGTGCGTTAGTAAGTTATTAGGGGTCAAACATTAGCAAATATCAACTTTCAGGGGCCATAACTCGAAAAAGGGGCGATAAGAAATTTTGGGCACTTGGCCCCAGGGAGTCATTGGTCCAGACCTTTCGTCTGGCACCAGTTTCATCCCGATCGGTGAAGGTCACATTAGGCTCAAACTTGCAGTCCAAAGTTGGTAGGGAATGTCTGAAACTTTGACCCCTAATAACTCGTCTGTTTTTCATCCGATTAAGCTGAAATTTAGAACGTTTGTAGAGCCCATCCATACAAACATGCCTGCACAATCCGGGATGCGGTCAATGGAATAACACGTGCACTATAGGGCGCCAAAAATTCAATAAATAAACCTTTTTACGCCTACAGCAGCCAAAGGAATGCAATCTCGGTGCTGCAAATTTTTGCGCATGCGCAGATCATTAATGTCTACAAACGTAGAGGGTAGTCAAGGGACTCGAGGCAAGGCGTCCTGCTGAAAATGGGTCCTCAAATTTGCATTGCACCCTATGGGATTTTGGGCGCGAAACCGTAAAAACCCTAATAACTCCATTAGTTCGCAACAGACAGGCGCGCTTTTTATAGGGTTTATAGGTCTTAGGGAGATACATTTCTGTGCCAAATTGTATGGCGCTGCATGCAGTACAAGCAAAGATATAAGGAATGGAAATGCGCCCCTAGGTCTCGCCTGCAGAACAAAGAGATTAAAAGTCACTAAAGGTGACCTTCACCGATCGAGCTGAAACTAGCACCAAACAATGTCCTAGTACCATAGTACATAAAACAATATTTGTCAGAAAATTCGGACTGTGCGTTAGTAAGTTATTAGGGGTCAAACATTAGCAAATATCAACTTTCAGGGGCCATAACTCGAAAAAGGGGCGATAAGAAATTTTGGGCACTTGGCCCCAGGGAGTCATTGGTCCAGACCTTTCGTCTGGCACCAGTTTCATCCCGATCGGTGAAGGTCACATTAGGCTCAAACTTGCAGTCCAAAGTTGGTAGGGAATGTCTGAAACTTTGACCCCTAATAACTCGTCTGTTTTTCATCCGATTAAGCTGAAATTTGGAACGTTTGTAGAGCCCATCCATACAAACATGCCTGCACAATCCGGGATGCGGTCAATGGAATAACACGTGCACTATAGGGCGCCAAAAATTCAATAAATAAACCTTTTTACGCCTACAGCAGCCAAAGGAATGCAATCTCGGTGCTGCAAATTTTTGCGCATGCGCAGATCATTAATGTCTACAAACGTAGAGGGTAGTCAAGGGACTCGAGGCAAGGCGTCCTGCTGAAAATGGGTCCTCAAATTTGCATTGCACCCTATGGGATTTTGGGCGCGAAACCGTAAAAACCCTAATAACTCCATTAGTTCGCAACAGACAGGCGCGCTTTTTATAGGGTTTATAGGTCTTAGGGAGATACATTTCTGTGCCAAATTGTATGGCGCTGCATGCAGTACAAGCAAAGATATAAGGAATGGAAATGCGCCCCTAGGTCTCGCCTGCTGAACAAAGAGATTAAAAGTCACTAAAGGTGACCTTCACCGATCGAGCTGAAACTAGCACCAAACAATGTCCTAGTACCATAGTACATAAAACAATATTTGTCAGAAAATTCGGACTGTGCGTTAGTAAGTTATTAGGGGTCAAACATTAGCAAATATCAACTTTCAGGGGCCATAACTCGAAAAAGGGGCGATAAGAAATTTTGGGCACTTGGCCCCAGGGAGTCATTGGTCCAGACCTTTCGTCTGGCACCAGTTTCATCCCGATCGGTGAAGGTCACATTAGGCTCAAACTTGCAGTCCAAAGTTGGTAGGGAATGTCTGAAACTTTGACCCCTAATAACTCGTCTGTTTTTCATCCGATTAAGCTGAAATTTGGAACGTTTGTAGAGCCCATCCATACAAACATGCCTGCACAATCCGGGATGCGGTCAATGGAATAACACGTGCACTATAGGGCGCCAAAAATTCAATAAATAAACCTTTTTACGCCTACAGCAGCCAAAGGAATGCAATCTCGGTGCTGCAAATTTTTGCGCATGCGCAGATCATTAATGTCTACAAACGTAGAGGGTAGTCAAGGGACTTGAGGCAAGGCGTCCTGCTGAAAATGGGTCCTCAAATTTGCATTGCACCCTATGGGATTTTGGGCGCGAAACCGTAAAAACCCTAATAACTCCATTAGTTCGCAATAGACAGGCGCGCTTTTTATAGGGTTTATAGGTCTTAGGGAGATACATTTCTGTGCCAAATTGTATGGCGCTGCATGCAGTAAAAGCAAAGATATAAGGAATGGAAATGCGCCCCTAGGTCTCGCCTGCTGAACAAAGAGATTAAAAGTCACTAAAGGTGACCTTCACCGATCGAGCTGAAACTAGCACCAAACAATGTCCTAGTACCATAGTACATAAAACAATATTTGTCAGAAAATTCGGACTGTGCGTTAGTAAGTTATTAGGGGTCAAACATTAGCAAATATCAACTTTCAGGGGCCATAACTCGAAAAAGGGGCGATAAGAAATTTTGGGCACTTGGCCCCAGGGAGTCATTGGTCCAGACCTTTCGTCTGGCACCAGTTTCATCCCGATCGGTGAAGGTCACATTAGGCTCAAACTTGCAGTCCAAAGTTGGTAGGGAATGTCTGAAACTTTGACCCCTAATAACTCGTCTGTTTTTCATCCGATTAAGCTGAAATTTGGAACGTTTGTAGAGCCCATCCATACAAACATGCCTGCACAATCCGGGATGCGGTCAATGGAATAACACGTGCACTATAGGGCGCCAAAAATTCAATAAATAAACCTTTTTACGCCTACAGCAGCCAAAGGAATGCAATCTCGGTGCTGCAAATTTTTGCGCATGCGCAGATCATTAATGTCTACAAACGTAGAGGGTAGTCAAGGGACTCGAGGCAAGGCGTCCTGCTGAAAATGGGTCCTCAAATTTGCATTGCACCCTATGGGATTTTGGGCGCGAAACCGTAAAAACCCTAATAACTCCATTAGTTCGCAACAGACAGGCGCGCTTTTTATAGGGTTTATAGGTCTTAGGGAGATACATTTCTGTGCCAAATTGTATGGCGCTGCATGCAGTACAAGCAAAGATATAAGGAATGGAAATGCGCCCCTAGGTCTCGCCTGCTGAACAAAGAGATTAAAAGTCACTAAAGGTGACCTTCACCGATCGAGCTGAAACTAGCACCAAACAATGTCCTAGTACCATAGTACATAAAACAATATTTGTCAGAAAATTCGGACTGTGCGTTAGTAAGTTATTAGGGGTCAAACATTAGCAAATATCAACTTTCAGGGGCCATAACTCGAAAAAGGGGCGATAAGAAATTTTGGGCACTTGGCCCCAGGGAGTCATTGGTCCAGACCTTTCGTCTGGCACCAGTTTCATCCCGATCGGTGAAGGTCACATTAGGCTCAAACTTGCAGTCCAAAGTTGGTAGGGAATGTCTGAAACTTTGACCCCTAATAACTCGTCTGTTTTTCATCCGATTAAGCTGAAATTTGGAACGTTTGTAGAGCCCATCCATACAAACATGCCTGCACAATCCGGGATGCGGTCAATGGAATAACACGTGCACTATAGGGCGCCAAAAATTCAATAAATAAACCTTTTTACGCCTACAGCAGCCAAAGGAATGCAATCTCGGTGCTGCAAATTTTTGCGCATGCGCAGATCATTAATGTCTACAAACGTAGAGGGTAGTCAAGGGACTCGAGGCAAGGCGTCCTGCTGAAAATGGGTCCTCAAATTTGCATTGCACCCTATGGGATTTTGGGCGCGAAACCGTAAAAACCCTAATAACTCCATTAGTTCGCAACAGACAGGCGCGCTTTTTATAGGGTTTATAGGTCTTAGGGAGATACATTTCTGTGCCAAATTGTATGGCGCTGCATGCAGTACAAGCAAAGATATAAGGAATGGAAATGCGCCCCTAGGTCTCGCCTGCTGAACAAAGAGATTAAAAGTCACTAAAGGTGACCTTCACCGATCGAGCTGAAACTAGCACCAAACAATGTCCTAGTACCATAGTACATAAAACAATATTTGTCAGAAAATTCGGACTGTGCGTTAGTAAGTTATTAGGGGTCAAACATTAGCAAATATCAACTTTCAGGGGCCATAACTCGAAAAAGGGGCGATAAGAAATTTTGGGCACTTGGCCCCAGGGAGTCATTGGTCCAGACCTTTCGTCTGGCACCAGTTTCATCCCGATCGGTGAAGGTCACATTAGGCTCAAACTTGCAGTCCAAAGTTGGTAGGGAATGTCTGAAACTTTGACCCCTAATAACTCGTCTGTTTTTCATCCGATTAAGCTGAAATTTGGAACGTTTGTAGAGCCCATCCATACAAACATGCCTGCACAATCCGGGATGCGGTCAATGGAATAACACGTGCACTATAGGGCGCCAAATATTCAATAAATAAACCTTTTTACGCCTACAGCAGCCAAAGGAATGCAATCTCGGTGCTGCAAATTTTTGCGCATGCGCAGATCATTAATGTCTACAAACGTAGAGGGTAGTCAAGGGACTCGAGGCAAGGCGTCCTGCTGAAAATGGGTCCTCAAATTTGCATTGCACCCTATGGGATTTTGGGCGCGAAACCGTAAAAACCCTAATAACTCCATTAGTTCGCAACAGACAGGCGCGCTTTTTATAGGGTTTATAGGTCTTAGGGAGATACATTTCTGTGCCAAATTGTATGGCGCTGCATGCAGTACAAGCAAAGATATAAGGAATGGAAATGCGCCCCTAGGTCTCGCCTGCTGAACAAAGAGATTAAAAGTCACTAAAGGTGACCTTCACCGATCGAGCTGAAACTAGCACCAAACAATGTCCTAGTACCATAGTACATAAAACAATATTTGTCAGAAAATTCGGACTGTGCGTTAGTAAGTTATTAGGGGTCAAACATTAGCAAATATCAACTTTCAGGGGCCATAACTCGAAAAAGGGGCGATAAGAAATTTTGGGCACTTGGCCCCAGGGAGTCATTGGTCCAGACCTTTCGTCTGGCACCAGTTTCATCCCGATCGGTGAAGGTCACATTAGGCTCAAACTTGCAGTCCAAAGTTGGTAGGGAATGTCTGAAACTTTGACCCCTAATAACTCGTCTGTTTTTCATCCGATTAAGCTGAAATTTAGAACGTTTGTAGAGCCCATCCATACAAACATGCCTGCACAATCCGGGATGCGGTCAATGGAATAACACGTGCACTATAGGGCGCCAAAAATTCAATAAATAAACCTTTTTACGCCTACAGCAGCCAAAGGAATGCAATCTCGGTGCTGCAAATTTTTGCGCATGCGCAGATCATTAATGTCTACAAACGTAGAGGGTAGTCAAGGGACTCGAGGCAAGGCGTCCTGCTGAAAATGGGTCCTCAAATTTGCATTGCACCCTATGGGATTTTGGGCGCGAAACCGTAAAAACCCTAATAACTCCATTAGTTCGCAACAGACAGGCGCGCTTTTTATAGGGTTTATAGGTCTTAGGGAGATACATTTCTGTGCCAAATTGTATGGCGCTGCATGCAGTACAAGCAAAGATATAAGGAATGGAAATGCGCCCCTAGGTCTCGCCTGCTGAACAAAGAGATTAAAAGTCACTAAAGGTGACCTTCACCGATCGAGCTGAAACTAGCACCAAACAATGTCCTAGTACCATAGTACATAAAACAATATTTGTCAGAAAATTCGGACTGTGCGTTAGTAAGTTATTAGGGGTCAAACATTAGCAAATATCAACTTTCAGGGGCCATAACTCGAAAAAGGGGCGATAAGAAATTTTGGGCACTTGGCCCCAGGGAGTCATTGGTCCAGACCTTTCGTCTGGCACCAGTTTCATCCCGATCGGTGAAGGTCACATTAGGCTCAAACTTGCAGTCCAAAGTTGGTAGGGAATGTCTGAAACTTTGACCCCTAATAACTCGTCTGTTTTTCATCCGATTAAGCTGAAATTTGGAACGTTTGTAGAGCTTATCCATACAAACATGCCTGCACAATCCGGGATGCGGTCAATGGAATAACACGTGCACTATAGGGCGCCAAAAATTCAATAAATAAACCTTTTTACGCCTACAGCAGCCAAAGGAATGCAATCTCGGTGCTGCAAATTTTTGCGCATGCGCAGATCATTAATGTCTACAAACGTAGAGGGTAGTCAAGGGACTCGAGGCAAGGCGTCCTGCTGAAAATGGGTCCTCAAATTTGCATTGCACCCTATGGGATTTTGGGCGCGAAACCGTAAAAACCCTAATAACTCCATTAGTTCGCAACAGACAGGCGCGCTTTTTATAGGGTCTATAGGTCTTAGGGAGATACATTTCTGTGCCAAATTGTATGGCGCTGCATGCAGTACAAGCAAAGATATAAGGAATGGAAATGCGCCCCTAGGTCTCGCCTGCTGAACAAAGAGATTAAAAGTCACTAAAGGTGACCTTCACCGATCGAGCTGAAACTAGCACCAAACAATGTCCTAGTACCATAGTACATAAAACAATATTTGTCAGAAAATTCGGACTGTGCGTTAGTAAGTTATTAGGGGTCAAACATTAGCAAATATCAACTTTCAGGGGCCATAACTCGAAAAAGGGGCGATAAGAAATTTTGGGCACTTGGCCCCAGGGAGTCATTGGTCCAGACCTTTCGTCTGGCACCAGTTTCATCCCGATCGGTGAAGGTCACATTAGGCTCAAACTTGCAATCCAAAGTTGGTAGGGAATGTCTGAAACTTTGACCCCTAATAACTCGTCTGTTTTTCATCCGATTAAGCTGAAATTTGGAACGTTTGTAGAGCCCATCCATACAAACATGCCTGCACAATCCGGGATGCGGTCAATGGAATAACACGTGCACTATAGGGCGCCAAAGATTCAATAAATAAACCTTTTTACGCCTACAGCAGCCAAAGGAATGCAATCTCGGTGCTGCAAATTTTTGCGCATGCGCAGATCATTAATGTCTACAAACGTAGAGGGTAGTCAAGGGACTCGAGGCAAGGCGTCCTGCTGAAAATGGGTCCTCAAATTTGCATTGCACCCTATGGGATTTTGGGCGCGAAACCGTAAAAACCCTAATAACTCCATTAGTTCGCAACAGACAGGCGCGCTTTTTATAGGGTTTATAGGTCTTAGGGAGATACATTTCTGTGCCAAATTGTATGGCGCTGCATGCAGTACAAGCAAAGATATAAGGAATGGAAATGCGCCCCTAGGTCTCGCCTGCTGAACAAAGAGATTAAAAGTCACTAAAGGTGACCTTCACCGATCGAGCTGAAACTAGCACCAAACAATGTCCTAGTACCATAGTACATAAAACAATATTTGTCAGAAAATTCGGACTGTGCGTTAGTAAGTTATTAGGGGTCAAACATTAGCAAATATCAACTTTCAGGGGCCATAACTCGAAAAAGGGGCGATAAGAAATTTTGGGCACTTGGCCCCAGGGAGTCATTGGTCCAGACCTTTCGTCTGGCACCAGTTTCATCCCGATCGGTGAAGGTCACATTAGGCTCAAACTTGCAGTCCAAAGTTGGTAGGGAATGTCTGAAACTTTGACCCCTAATAACTCGTCTGTTTTTCATCCGATTAAGCTGAAATTTGGAACGTTTGTAGAGCCCATCCATACAAACATGCCTGCACAATCCGGGATGCGGTCAATGGAATAACACGTGCACTATAGGGCGCCAAAAATTCAATAAATAAACCTTTTTACGCCTACAGCAGCCAAAGGAATGCAATCTCGGTGCTGCAAATTTTTGCGCATGCGCAGATCATTAATGTCTACAAACGTAGAGGGTAGTCAAGGGACTCGAGGCAAGGCGTCCTGCTGAAAATGGGTCCTCAAATTTGCATTGCACCCTATGGGATTTTGGGCGCGAAACCGTAAAAACCCTAATAACTCCATTAGTTCGCAACAGACAGGCGCGCTTTTTATAGGGTTTATAGGACTTAGGGAAATACATTTCTGTGCCAAATTGTATGGCGCTGCATGCAGTACAAGCAAAGATATAAGGAATGGAAATGCGCCCCTAGGTCTCGCCTGCTGAACAAAGAGATTAAAAGTCACTAAAGGTGACCTTCACCGATCGAGCTGAAACTAGCACCAAACAATGTCCTAGTACCATAGTACATAAAACAATATTTGTCAGAAAATTCGGACTGTGCGTTAGTAAGTTATTAGGGGTCAAACATTAGCAAATATCAACTTTCAGGGGCCATAACTCGAAAAAGGGGCGATAAGAAATTTTGGGCACTTGGCCCCAGGGAGTCATTGGTCCAGACCTTTCGTCTGGCACCAGTTTCATCCCGATCGGTGAAGGTCACATTAGGCTCAAACTTGCAGTCCAAAGTTGGTAGGGAATGTCTGAAACTTTGACCCCTAATAACTCGTCTGTTTTTCATCCGATTAAGCTGAAATTTGGAACGTTTGTAGAGCCCATCCATACAAACATGCCTGCACAATCCGGGATGCGGTCAATGGAATAACACGTGCACTATAGGGCGCCAAAAATTCAATAAATAAACCTTTTTACGCCTACAGCAGCCAAAGGAATGCAATCTCGGTGCTGCAAATTTTTGCGCATGCGCAGATCATTAATGTCTACAAACGTAGAGGGTAGTCAAGGGACTCGAGGCAAGGCGTCCTGCTGAAAATGGGTCCTCAAATTTGCATTGCACCCTATGGGATTTTGGGCGCGAAACCGTAAAAACCCTAATAACTCCATTAGTTCGCAACAGACAGGCGCGCTTTTTATAGGGTTTATAGGTCTTAGGGAGATACATTTCTGTGCCAAATTGTATGGCGCTGCATGCAGTACAAGCAAAGATATAAGGAATGGAAATGCGCCCCTAGGTCTCGCCTGCTGAACAAAGAGATTAAAAGTCACTAAAGGTGACCTTCACCGATCGAGCTGAAACTAGCACCAAACAATGTCCTAGTACCATAGTACATAAAACAATATTTGTCAGAAAATTCGGACTGTGCGTTAGTAAGTTATTAGGGGTCAAACATTAGCAAATATCAACTTTCAGGGGCCATAACTCGAAAAAGGGGCGATAAGAAATTTTGGGCACTTGGCCCCAGGGAGTCATTGGTCCAGACCTTTCGTCTGGCACCAGTTTCATCCCGATCGGTGAAGGTCACATTAGGCTCAAACTTGCAGTCCAAAGTTGGTAGGGAATGTCTGAAACTTTGACCCCTAATAACTCGTCTGTTTTTCATCCGATTAAGCTGAAATTTGGAACGTTTGTAGAGCCCATCCATACAAACATGTCTGCACAATCCGGGATGCGGTCAATGGAATAACACGTGCACTATAGGGCGCCAAAAATTCAATAAATAAACCTTTTTACGCCTACAGCAGCCAAAGGAATGCAATCTCGATGCTGCAAATTTTTGCGCATGCGCAGATCATTAATGTCTACAAACGTAGAGGGTAGTCAAGGGACTCGAGGCAAGGCGTCCTGCTGAAAATGGGTCCTCAAATTTGCATTGCACCCTATGGGAATTTCGGCGCGAAACCGTAAAAACCCTAATAACTCCATTAGTTCGCAACAGACAGGCGCGCTTTTTATAGGGTTTATAGGTCTTAGGGAGATACATTTCTGTGCCAAATTGTATGGCGCTGCATGCAGTACAAGCAAAGATATAAGGAATGGAAATGCGCCCCTAGGTCTCGCCTGCTGAACAAAGAGATTAAAAGTCACTAAAGGTGACCTTCACCGATCGAGCTGAAACTAGCACCAAACAATGTCCTAGTACCATAGTACATAAAACAATATTTGTCAGAAAATTCGGACTGTGCGTTAGTAAGTTATTAGGGGTCAAACATTAGCAAATATCAACTTTCAGGGGCCATAACTCGAAAAAGGGGCGATAAGAAATTTTGGGCACTTGGCCCCAGGGAGTCATTGGTCCAGACCTTTCGTCTGGCACCAGTTTCATCCCGATCGGTGAAGGTCACATTAGGCTCAAACTTGCAGTCCAAAGTTGGTAGGGAATGTCTGAAACTTTGACCCCTAATAACTCGTCTGTTTTTCATCCGATTAAGCTGAAATTTGGAACGTTTGTAGAGCCCATCCATACAAACATGCCTGCACAATCCGGGATGCGGTCAATGGAATAACACGTGCACTATAGGGCGCCAAAAATTCAATAAATAAACCTTTTTACGCCTACAGCAGCCAAAGGAATGCAATCTCGGTGCTGCAAATTTTTGCGCATGCGCAGATCATTAATGTCTACAAACGTAGAGGGTAGTCAAGGGACTCGAGGCAAGGCGTCCTGCTGAAAATGGGTCCTCAAATTTGCATTGCACCCTATGGGATTTTGGGCGCGAAACCGTAAAAAACCCTAATAACTCCATTAGTTCGCAACAGACAGGTGCGCTTTTTATAGGGTTTATAGGTCTTAGGGAGATACATTTCTGTGCCAAATTGTATGGCGCTGCATGCAGTACAAGCAAAGATATAAGGAATGGAAATGCGCCCCTAGGTCTCGCCTGCTGAACAAAGAGATTAAAAGTCACTAAAGGTGACCTTCACCGATCGAGCTGAAACTAGCACCAAACAATGTCCTAGTACCATAGTACATAAAACAATATTTGTCAGAAAATTCGGACTGTGCGTTAGTAAGTTATTAGGGGTCAAACATTAGCAAATATCAACTTTCAGGGGCCATAACTCGAAAAAGGGGCGATAAGAAATTTTGGGCACTTGGCCCCAGGGAGTCATTGGTCCAGACCTTTCGTCTGGCACCAGTTTCATCCCGATCGGTGAAGGTCACATTAGGCTCAAACTTGCGGTCCAAAGTTGGTAGGGAATGTCTGAAACTTTGACCCCTAATAACTCGTCTGTTTTTCATCCGATTAAGCTGAAATTTGGAACGTTTGTAGAGCCCATCCATACAAACATGCCTGCACAATCCGGGATGCGGTCAATGGAATAACACGTGCACTATAGGGCGCCAAAAATTCAATAAATAAACCTTTTTACGCCTACAGCAGCCAAAGGAATGCAATCTCGGTGCTGCAAATTTTTGCGCATGCGCAGATCATTAATGTCTACAAACGTAGAGGGTAGTCAAGGGACTCGAGGCAAGGCGTCCTGCTGAAAATGGGTCCTCAAATTTGCATTGCACCCTATGGGATTTTGGGCGCGAAACCGTAAAAACCCTAATAACTCCATTAGTTCGCAACAGACAGGCGCGCTTTTTATAGGGTTTATAGGTCTTAGGGAGATACATTTCTGTGCCAAATTGTATGGCGCTGCATGCAGTACAAGCAAAGATATAAGGAATGGAAATGCGCCCCTAGGTCTCGCCTGCTGAACAAAGAGATTAAAAGTCACTAAAGGTGACCTTCACCGATCGAGCTGAAACTAGCACCAAACAATGTCCTAGTACCATAGTACATAAAACAATATTTGTCAGAAAATTCGGACTGTGCGTTAGTAAGTTATTAGGGGTCAAACATTAGCAAATATCAAGTTTCAGGGGCCATAACTCGAAAAAGGGGCGATAAGAAATTTTGGGCACTTGGCCCCAGGGAGTCATTGGTCCAGACCTTTCGTCTGGCACCAGTTTCATCCCGATCGGTGAAGGTCACATTAGGCTCAAACTTGCAGTCCAAAGTTGGTAGGGAATGTCTGAAACTTTGACCCCTAATAACTCGTCTGTTTTTCATCCGATTAAGCTGAAATTTGGAACGTTTGTAGAGCCCATCCATACAAACATGCCTGCACAATCCGGGATGCGGTCAATGGAATAACACGTGCACTATAGGGCGCCAAAAATTCAATAAATAAACCTTTTTACGCCTACAGCAGCCAAAGGAATGCAATCTCGGTGCTGCAAATTTTTGCGCATGCGCAGATCATTAATGTCTACAAACGTAGAGGGTAGTCAAGGGACTCGAGGCAAGGCGTCCTGCTGAAAATGGGTCCTCAAATTTGCATTGCACCCTATGGGATTTTGGGCGCGAAACCGTAAAAAACCCTAATAACTCCATTAGTTCGCAACAGACAGGCGCGCTTTTTATAGGGTTTATAGGTCTTAGGGAGATACATTTCTGTGCCAAATTGTATGGCGCTGCATGCAGTACAAGCAAAGATATAAGGAATGGAAATGCGCCCCTAGGTCTCGCCTGCTGAACAAAGAGATTAAAAGTCACTAAAGGTGACCTTCACCGATCGAGCTGAAACTAGCACCAAACAATGTCCTAGTACCATAGTACATAAAACAATATTTGTCAGAAAATTCGGACTGTGCGTTAGTAAGTTATTAGGGGTCAAACATTAGCAAATATCAAGTTTCAGGCGCCATAACTCGAAAAAGGGGCGATAAGAAATTTTGGGCACTTGGCCCCAGGGAGTCATTGGTCCAGACCTTTCGTCTGGCACCAGTTTCATCCCGATCGGTGAAGGTCACATTAGGCTCAAACTTGCAGTCCAAAGTTGGTAGGGAATGTCTGAAACTTTGACCCCTAATAACTCGTCTGTTTTTCATCCGATTAAGCTGAAATTTGGAACGTTTGTAGAGCCCATCCATACAAACATGCCTGCACAATCCGGGATGCGGTCAATGGAATAACACGTGCACTATAGGGCGCCAAAAATTCAATAAATAAACCTTTTTACGCCTACAGCAGCCAAAGGAATGCAATCTCGGTGCTGCAAATTTTTGCGCATGCGCAGATCATTAATGTCTACAAACGTAGAGGGTAGTCAAGGGACTCGAGGCAAGGCGTCCTGCTGAAAATGGGTCCTCAAATTTGCATTGCACCCTATGGGATTTTGGGCGCGAAACCGTAAAAACCCTAATAACTCCATTAGTTCGCAACAGACAGGCGCGCTTTTTATAGGGTTTATAGGTCTTAGGGAGATACATTTCTGTGCCAAATTGTATGGCGCTGCATGCAGTACAAGCAAAGATATAAGGAATGGAAATGCGCCCCTAGGTCTCGCCTGCTGAACAAAGAGATTAAAAGTCACTAAAGGTGACCTTCACCGATCGAGCTGAAACTAGCACCAAACAATGTCCTAGTACCATAGTACATAAAACAATATTTGTCAGAAAATTCGGACTGTGCGTTAGTAAGTTATTAGGGGTCAAACATTAGCAAATATCAACTTTCAGGGGCCATAACTCGAAAAAGGGGCGATAAGAAATTTTGGGCACTTGGCCCCAGGGAGTCATTGGTCCAGACCTTTCGTCTGGCACCAGTTTCATCCCGATCGGTGAAGGTCACATTAGGCTCAAACTTGCAGTCCAAAGTTGGTAGGGAATGTCTGAAACTTTGACCCCTAATAACTCGTCTGTTTTTCATCCGATTAAGCTGAAATTTGGAACGTTTGTAGAGCCCATCCATACAAACATGCCTGCACAATCCGGGATGCGGTCAATGGAATAACACGTGCACTATAGGGCGCCAAAAATTCAATAAATAAACCTTTTTACGCCTACAGCAGCCAAAGGAATGCAATCTCGGTGCTGCAAATTTTTGCGCATGCGCAGATCATTAATGTCTACAAACGTAGAGGGTAGTCAAGGGACTCGAGGCAAGGCGTCCTGCTGAAAATGGGTCCTCAAATTTGCATTGCACCCTATGGGATTTTGGGCGCGAAACCGTAAAAACCCTAATAACTCCATTAGTTCGCAACAGACAGGCGCGCTTTTTATAGGGTTTATAGGTCTTAGGGAGATACATTTCTGTGCCAAATTGTATGGCGCTGCATGCAGTACAAGCAAAGATATAAGGAATGGAAATGCGCCCCTAGGTCTCGCCTGCTGAACAAAGAGATTAAAAGTCACTAAAGGTGACCTTCACCGATCGAGCTGAAACTAGCACCAAACAATGTCCTAGTACCATAGTACATAAAACAATATTTGTCAGAAAATTCGGACTGTGCGTTAGTAAGTTATTAGGGGTCAAACATTAGCAAATATCAACTTTCAGGGGCCATAACTCGAAAAAGGGGCGATAAGAAATTTTGGGCACTTGGCCCCAGGGAGTCATTGGTCCAGACCTTTCGTCTGGCACCAGTTTCATCCCGATCGGTGAAGGTCACATTAGGCTCAAACTTGCAGTCCAAAGTTGGTAGGGAATGTCTGAAACTTTGACCCCTAATAACTCGTCTGTTTTTCATCCGATTAAGCTGAAATTTGGAACGTTTGTAGAGCCCATCCATACAAACATGCCTGCACAATCCGGGATGCGGTCAATGGAATAACACGTGCACTATAGGGCGCCAAAAATTCAATAAATAAACCTTTTTACGCCTACAGCAGCCAAAGGAATGCAATCTCGGTGCTGCAAATTTTTGCGCATGCGCAGATCATTAATGTCTACAAACGTAGAGGGTAGTCAAGGGACTCGAGGCAAGGCGTCCTGCTGAAAATGGGTCCTCAAATTTGCATTGCACCCTATGGGATTTTGGGCGCGAAACCGTAAAAACCCTAATAACTCCATTAGTTCGCAACAGACAGGCGCGCTTTTTATAGGGTTTATAGGTCTTAGGGAGATACATTTCTGTGCCAAATTGTATGGCGCTGCATGCAGTACAAGCAAAGATATAAGGAATGGAAATGCACCCCTAGGTCTCGCCTGCTGAACAAAGAGATTAAAAGTCACTAAAGGTGACCTTCACCGATCGAGCTGAAACTAGCACCAAACAATGTCCTAGTACCATAGTACATAAAACAATATTTGTCAGAAAATTCGGACTGTGCGTTAGTAAGTTATTAGGGGTCAAACATTAGCAAATATCAACTTTCAGGGGCCATAACTCGAAAAAGGGGCGATAAGAAATTTTGGGCACTTGGCCCCAGGGAGTCATTGGTCCAGACCTTTCGTCTGGCACCAGTTTCATCCCGATCGGTGAAGGTCACATTAGGCTCAAACTTGCAGTCCAAAGTTGGTAGGGAATGTCTGAAACTTTGACCCCTAATAACTCGTCTGTTTTTCATCCGATTAAGCTGAAATTTGGAACGTTTGTAGAGCCCATCCATACAAACATGCCTGCACAATCCGGGATGCGGTCAATGGAATAACACGTGCACTATAGGGCGCCAAAAATTCAATAAATAAACCTTTTTACGCCTACAGCAGCCAAAGGAATGCAATCTCGGTGCTGCAAATTTTTGCGCATGCGCAGATCATTAATGTCTACAAACGTAGAGGGTAGTCAAGGGACTCGAGGCAAGGCGTCCTGCTGAAAATGGGTCCTCAAATTTGCATTGCACCCTATGGGATTTTGGGCGCGAAACCGTAAAAACCCTAATAACTCCATTAGTTCGCAACAGACAGGCGCGCTTTTTATAGGGTTTATAGGTCTTAGGGAGATACATTTCTGTGCCAAATTGTATGGCGCTGCATGCAGTACAAGCAAAGATATAAGGAATGGAAATGCGCCCCTAGGTCTCGCCTGCTGAACAAAGAGATTAAAAGTCACTAAAGGTGACCTTCACCGATCGAGCTGAAACTAGCACCAAACAATGTCCTAGTACCATAGTACATAAAACAATATTTGTCAGAAAATTCGGACTGTGCGTTAGTAAGTTATTAGGGGTCAAACATTAGCAAATATCAACTTTCAGGGGCCATAACTCGAAAAAGGGGCGATAAGAAATTTTGGGCACTTGGCCCCAGGGAGTCATTGGTCCAGACCTTTCGTCTGGCACCAGTTTCATCCCGATCGGTGAAGGTCACATTAGGCTCAAACTTGCAGTCCAAAGTTGGTAGGGAATGTCTGAAACTTTGACCCCTAATAACTCGTCTGTTTTTCATCCGATTAAGCTGAAATTTGGAACGTTTGTAGAGCCCATCCATACAAACATGCCTGCACAATCCGGGATGCGGTCAATGGAATAACACGTGCACTATAGGGCGCCAAAAATTCAATAAATAAACCTTTTTACGCCTACAGCAGCCAAAGGAATGCAATCTCGGTGCTGCAAATTTTTGCGCATGCGCAGATCATTAATGTCTACAAACGTAGAGGGTAGTCAAGGGACTCGAGGCAAGGCGTCCTGCTGAAAATGGGTCCTCAAATTTGCATTGCACCCTATGGGATTTTGGGCGCGAAACCGTAAAAACCCTAATAACTCCATTAGTTCGCAACAGACAGGCGCGCTTTTTATAGGGTTTATAGGTCTTAGGGAGATACATTTCTGTGCCAAATTGTATGGCGCTGCATGCAGTACAAGCAAAGATATAAGGAATGGAAATGCGCCCCTAGGTCTCGCCTGCTGAACAAAGAGATTAAAAGTCACTAAAGGTGACCTTCACCGATCGAGCTGAAACTAGCACCAAACAATGTCCTAGTACCATAGTACATAAAACAATATTTGTCAGAAAATTCGGACTGTGCGTTAGTAAGTTATTAGGGGTCAAACATTAGCAAATATCAACTTTCAGGGGCCATAACTCGAAAAAGGGGCGATAAGAAATTTTGGGCACTTGGCCCCAGGGAGTCATTGGTCCAGACCTTTCGTCTGGCACCAGTTTCATCCCGATCGGTGAAGGTCACATTAGGCTCAAACTTGCAGTCCAAAGTTGGTAGGGAATGTCTGAAACTTTGACCCCTAATAACTCGTCTGTTTTTCATCCGATTAAGCTGAAATTTGGAACGTTTGTAGAGCCCATCCATACAAACATGCCTGCACAATCCGGGATGCGGTCAATGGAATAACACGTGCACTATAGGGCGCCAAAAATTCAATAAATAAACCTTTTTACGCCTACAGCAGCCAAAGGAATGCAATCTCGGTGCTGCAAATTTTTGCGCATGCGCAGATCATTAATGTCTACAAACGTAGAGGGTAGTCAAGGGACTCGAGGCAAGGCGTCCTGCTGAAAATGGGTCCTCAAATTTGCATTGCACCCTATGGGATTTTGGGCGCGAAACCGTAAAAACCCTAATAACTCCATTAGTTCGCAACAGACAGGCGCGCTTTTTATAGGGTTTATAGGTCTTAGGGAGATACATTTCTGTGCCAAATTGTATGGCGCTGCATGCAGTACAAGCAAAGATATAAGGAATGGAAATGCGCCCCTAGGTCTCGCCTGCTGAACAAAGAGATTAAAAGTCACTAAAGGTGACCTTCACCGATCGAGCTGAAACTAGCACCAAACAATGTCCTAGTACCATAGTACATAAAACAATATTTGTCAGAAAATTCGGACTGTGCGTTAGTAAGTTATTAGGGGTCAAACATTAGCAAATATCAACTTTCAGGGGCCATAACTCGAAAAAGGGGCGATAAGAAATTTTGGGCACTTGGCCCCAGGGAGTCATTGGTCCAGACCTTTCGTCTGGCACCAGTTTCATCCCGATCGGTGAAGGTCACATTAGGCTCAAACTTGCAGTCCAAAGTTGGTAGGGAATGTCTGAAACTTTGACCCCTAATAACTCGTCTGTTTTTCATCCGATTAAGCTGAAATTTGGAACGTTTGTAGAGCCCATCCATACAAACATGCCTGCACAATCCGGGATGCGGTCAATGGAATAACACGTGCACTATAGGGCGCCAAAAATTCAATAAATAAACCTTTTTACGCCTACAGCAGCCAAAGGAATGCAATCTCGGTGCTGCAAATTTTTGCGCATGCGCAGATCATTAATGTCTACAAACGTAGAGGGTAGTCAAGGGACTCGAGGCAAGGCGTCCTGCTGAAAATGGGTCCTCAAATTTGCATTGCACCCTATGGGATTTTGGGCGCGAAACCGTAAAAACCCTAATAACTCCATTAGTTCGCAACAGACAGGCGCGCTTTTTATAGGGTTTATAGGTCTTAGGGAGATACATTTCTGTGCCAAATTGTATGGCGCTGCATGCAGTACAAGCAAAGATATAAGGAATGGAAATGCGCCCCTAGGTCTCGCCTGCTGAACAAAGAGATTAAAAGTCACTAAAGGTGACCTTCACCGATCGAGCTGAAACTAGCACCAAACAATGTCCTAGTACCATAGTACATAAAACAATATTTGTCAGAAAATTCGGACTGTGCGTTAGTAAGTTATTAGGGGTCAAACATTAGCAAATATCAACTTTCAGGGGCCATAACTCGAAAAAGGGGCGATAAGAAATTTTGGGCACTTGGCCCCAGGGAGTCATTGGTCCAGACCTTTCGTCTGGCACCAGTTTCATCCCGATCGGTGAAGGTCACATTAGGCTCAAACTTGCAGTCCAAAGTTGGTAGGGAATGTCTGAAACTTTGACCCCTAATAACTCGTCTGTTTTTCATCCGATTAAGCTGAAATTTGGAACGTTTGTAGAGCCCATCCATACAAACATGCCTGCACAATCCGGGATGCGGTCAATGGAATAACACGTGCACTATAGGGCGCCAAAAATTCAATAAATAAACCTTTTTACGCCTACAGCAGCCAAAGGAATGCAATCTCGGTGCTGCAAATTTTTGCGCATGCGCAGATCATTAATGTCTACAAACGTAGAGGGTAGTCAAGGGACTCGAGGCAAGGCGTCCTGCTGAAAATGGGTCCTCAAATTTGCATTGCACCCTATGGGATTTTGGGCGCGAAACCGTAAAAACCCTAATAACTCCATTAGTTCGCAACAGACAGGCGCGCTTTTTATAGGGTTTATAGGTCTTAGGGAGATACATTTCTGTGCCAAATTGTATGGCGCTGCATGCAGTACAAGCAAAGATATAAGGAATGGAAATGCGCCCCTAGGTCTCGCCTGCTGAACAAAGAGATTAAAAGTCACTAAAGGTGACCTTCACCGATCGAGCTGAAACTAGCACCAAACAATGTCCTAGTACCATAGTACATAAAACAATATTTGTCAGAAAATTCGGACTGTGCGTTAGTAAGTTATTAGGGGTCAAACATTAGCAAATATCAACTTTCAGGGGCCATAACTCGAAAAAGGGGCGATAAGAAATTTTGGGCACTTGGCCCCAGGGAGTCATTGGTCCAGACCTTTCGTCTGGCACCAGTTTCATCCCGATCGGTGAAGGTCACATTAGGCTCAAACTTGCAGTCCAAAGTTGGTAGGGAATGTCTGAAACTTTGACCCCTAATAACTCGTCTGTTTTTCATCCGATTAAGCTGAAATTTGGAACGTTTGTAGAGCCCATCCATACAAACATGCCTGCACAATCCGGGATGCGGTCAATGGAATAACACGTGCACTATAGGGCGCCAAAAATTCAATAAATAAACCTTTTTACGCCTACAGCAGCCAAAGGAATGCAATCTCGGTGCTGCAAATTTTTGCGCATGCGCAGATCATTAATGTCTACAAACGTAGAGGGTAGTCAAGGGACTCGAGGCAAGGCGTCCTGCTGAAAATGGGTCCTCAAATTTGCATTGCACCCTATGGGATTTTGGGCGCGAAACCGTAAAAACCCTAATAACTCCATTAGTTCGCAACAGACAGGCGCGCTTTTTATAGGGTTTATAGGTCTTAGGGAGATACATTTCTGTGCCAAATTGTATGGCGCTGCATGCAGTACAAGCAAAGATATAAGGAATGGAAATGCGCCCCTAGGTCTCGCCTGCTGAACAAAGAGATTAAAAGTCACTAAAGGTGACCTTCACCGATCGAGCTGAAACTAGCACCAAACAATGTCCTAGTACCATAGTACATAAAACAATATTTGTCAGAAAATTCGGACTGTGCGTTAGTAAGTTATTAGGGGTCAAACATTAGCAAATATCAACTTTCAGGGGCCATAACTCGAAAAAGGGGCGATAAGAAATTTTGGGCACTTGGCCCCAGGGAGTCATTGGTCCAGACCTTTCGTCTGGCACCAGTTTCATCCCGATCGGTGAAGGTCACATTAGGCTCAAACTTGCAGTCCAAAGTTGGTAGGGAATGTCTGAAACTTTGACCCCTAATAACTCGTCTGTTTTTCATCCGATTAAGCTGAAATTTGGAACGTTTGTAGAGCCCATCCATACAAACATGCCTGCACAATCCGGGATGCGGTCAATGGAATAACACGTGCACTATAGGGCGCCAAAAATTCAATAAATAAACCTTTTTACGCCTACAGCAGCCAAAGGAATGCAATCTCGGTGCTGCAAATTTTTGCGCATGCGCAGATCATTAATGTCTACAAACGTAGAGGGTAGTCAAGGGACTCGAGGCAAGGCGTCCTGCTGAAAATGGGTCCTCAAATTTGCATTGCACCCTATGGGATTTTGGGCGCGAAACCGTAAAAACCCTAATAACTCCATTAGTTCGCAACAGACAGGCGCGCTTTTTATAGGGTTTATAGGTCTTAGGGAGATACATTTCTGTGCCAAATTGTATGGCGCTGCATGCAGTACAAGCAAAGATATAAGGAATGGAAATGCGCCCCTAGGTCTCGCCTGCTGAACAAAGAGATTAAAAGTCACTAAAGGTGACCTTCACCGATCGAGCTGAAACTAGCACCAAACAATGTCCTAGTACCATAGTACATAAAACAATATTTGTCAGAAAATTCGGACTGTGCGTTAGTAAGTTATTAGGGGTCAAACATTAGCAAATATCAACTTTCAGGGGCCATAACTCGAAAAAGGGGCGATAAGAAATTTTGGGCACTTGGCCCCAGGGAGTCATTGGTCCAGACCTTTCGTCTGGCACCAGTTTCATCCCGATCGGTGAAGGTCACATTAGGCTCAAACTTGCAGTCCAAAGTTGGTAGGGAATGTCTGAAACTTTGACCCCTAATAACTCGTCTGTTTTTCATCCGATTAAGCTGAAATTTGGAACGTTTGTAGAGCCCATCCATACAAACATGCCTGCACAATCCGGGATGCGGTCAATGGAATAACACGTGCACTATAGGGCGCCAAAAATTCAATAAATAAACCTTTTTACGCCTACAGCAGCCAAAGGAATGCAATCTCGGTGCTGCAAATTTTTGCGCATGCGCAGATCATTAATGTCTACAAACGTAGAGGGTAGTCAAGGGACTCGAGGCAAGGCGTCCTGCTGAAAATGGGTCCTCAAATTTGCATTGCACCCTATGGGATTTTGGGCGCGAAACCGTAAAAACCCTAATAACTCCATTAGTTCGCAACAGACAGGCGCGCTTTTTATAGGGTTTATAGGTCTTAGGGAGATACATTTCTGTGCCAAATTGTATGGCGCTGCATGCAGTACAAGCAAAGATATAAGGAATGGAAATGCGCCCCTAGGTCTCGCCTGCTAAACAAAGAGATTAAAAGTCACTAAAGGTGACCTTCACCGATCGAGCTGAAACTAGCACCAAACAATGTCCTAGTACCATAGTACATAAAACAATATTTGTCAGAAAATTCGGACTGTGCGTTAGTAAGTTATTAGGGGTCAAACATTAGCAAATATCAACTTTCAGGGGCCATAACTCGAAAAAGGGGCGATAAGAAATTTTGGGCACTTGGCCCCAGGGAGTCATTGGTCCAGACCTTTCGTCTGGCACCAGTTTCATCCCGATCGGTGAAGGTCACATTAGGCTCAAACTTGCAGTCCAAAGTTGGTAGGGAATGTCTGAAACTTTGACCCCTAATAACTCGTCTGTTTTTCATCCGATTAAGCTGAAATTTGGAACGTTTGTAGAGCCCATCCATACAAACATGCCTGCACAATCCGGGATGCGGTCAATGGAATAACACGTGCACTATAGGGCGCCAAAAATTCAATAAATAAACCTTTTTACGCCTACAGCAGCCAAAGGAATGCAATCTCGGTGCTGCAAATTTTTGCGCATGCGCAGATCATTAATGTCTACAAACGTAGAGGGTAGTCAAGGGACTCGAGGCAAGGCGTCCTGCTGAAAATGGGTCCTCAAATTTGCATTGCACCCTATGGGATTTTGGGCGCGAAACCGTAAAAACCCTAATAACTCCATTAGTTCGCAACAGACAGGCGCGCTTTTTATAGGGTTTATAGGTCTTAGGGAGATACATTTCTGTGCCAAATTGTATGGCGCTGCATGCAGTACAAGCAAAGATATAAGGAATGGAAATGCGCCCCTAGGTCTCGCCTGCTGAACAAAGAGATTAAAAGTCACTAAAGGTGACCTTCACCGATCGAGCTGAAACTAGCACCAAACAATGTCCTAGTACCATAGTACATAAAACAATATTTGTCAGAAAATTCGGACTGTGCGTTAGTAAGTTATTAGGGGTCAAACATTAGCAAATATCAACTTTCAGGGGCCATAACTCGAAAAAGGGGCGATAAGAAATTTTGGGCACTTGGCCCCAGGGAGTCATTGGTCCAGACCTTTCGTCTGGCACCAGTTTCATCCCGATCGGTGAAGGTCACATTAGGCTCAAACTTGCAGTCCAAAGTTGGTAGGGAATGTCTGAAACTTTGACCCCTAATAACTCGTCTGTTTTTCATCCGATTAAGCTGAAATTTGGAACGTTTGTAGAGCCCATCCATACAAACATGCCTGCACAATCCGGGATGCGGTCAATGGAATAACACGTGCACTATAGGGCGCCAAAAATTCAATAAATAAACCTTTTTACGCCTACAGCAGCCAAAGGAATGCAATCTCGGTGCTGCAAATTTTTGCGCATGCGCAGATCATTAATGTCTACAAACGTAGAGGGTAGTCAAGGGACTCGAGGCAAGGCGTCCTGCTGAAAATGGGTCCTCAAATTTGCATTGCACCCTATGGGATTTTGGGCGCGAAACCGTAAAAACCCTAATAACTCCATTAGTTCGCAACAGACAGGCGCGCTTTTTATAGGGTTTATAGGTCTTAGGGAGATACATTTCTGTGCCAAATTGTATGGCGCTGCATGCAGTACAAGCAAAGATATAAGGAATGGAAATGCGCCCCTAGGTCTCGCCTGCTGAACAAAGAGATTAAAAGTCACTAAAGGTGACCTTCACCGATCGAGCTGAAACTAGCACCAAACAATGTCCTAGTACCATAGTACATAAAACAATATTTGTCAGAAAATTCGGACTGTGCGTTAGTAAGTTATTAGGGGTCAAACATTAGCAAATATCAACTTTCAGGGGCCATAACTCGAAAAAGGGGCGATAAGAAATTTTGGGCACTTGGCCCCAGGGAGTCATTGGTCCAGACCTTTCGTCTGGCACCAGTTTCATCCCGATCGGTGAAGGTCACATTAGGCTCAAACTTGCAGTCCAAAGTTGGTAGGGAATGTCTGAAACTTTGACCCCTAATAACTCGTCTGTTTTTCATCCGATTAAGCTGAAATTTGGAACGTTTGTAGAGCCCATCCATACAAACATGCCTGCACAATCCGGGATGCGGTCAATGGAATAACACGTGCACTATAGGGCGCCAAAAATTCAATAAATAAACCTTTTTACGCCTACAGCAGCCAAAGGAATGCAATCTCGGTGCTGCAAATTTTTGCGCATGCGCAGATCATTAATGTCTACAAACGTAGAGGGTAGTCAAGGGACTCGAGGCAAGGCGTCCTGCTGAAAATGGGTCCTCAAATTTGCATTGCACCCTATGGGATTTTGGGCGCGAAACCGTAAAAACCCTAATAACTCCATTAGTTCGCAACAGACAGGCGCGCTTTTTATAGGGTTTATAGGTCTTAGGGAGATACATTTCTGTGCCAAATTGTATGGCGCTGCATGCAGTACAAGCAAAGATATAAGGAATGGAAATGCGCCCCTAGGTCTCGCCTGCTGAACAAAGAGATTAAAAGTCACTAAAGGTGACCTTCACCGATCGAGCTGAAACTAGCACCAAACAATGTCCTAGTACCATAGTACATAAAACAATATTTGTCAGAAAATTCGGACTGTGCGTTAGTAAGTTATTAGGGGTCAAACATTAGCAAATATCAACTTTCAGGGGCCATAACTCGAAAAAGGGGCGATAAGAAATTTTGGGCACTTGGCCCCAGGGAGTCATTGGTCCAGACCTTTCGTCTGGCACCAGTTTCATCCCGATCGGTGAAGGTCACATTAGGCTCAAACTTGCAGTCCAAAGTTGGTAGGGAATGTCTGAAACTTTGACCCCTAATAACTCGTCTGTTTTTCATCCGATTAAGCTGAAATTTGGAACGTTTGTAGAGCCCATCCATACAAACATGCCTGCACAATCCGGGATGCGGTCAATGGAATAACACGTGCACTATAGGGCGCCAAAAATTCAATAAATAAACCTTTTTACGCCTACAGCAGCCAAAGGAATGCAATCTCGGTGCTGCAAATTTTTGCGCATGCGCAGATCATTAATGTCTACAAACGTAGAGGGTAGTCAAGGGACTCGAGGCAAGGCGTCCTGCTGAAAATGGGTCCTCAAATTTGCATTGCACCCTATGGGATTTTGGGCGCGAAACCGTAAAAACCCTAATAACTCCATTAGTTCGCAACAGACAGGCGCGCTTTTTATAGGGTTTATAGGTCTTAGGGAGATACATTTCTGTGCCAAATTGTATGGCGCTGCATGCAGTACAAGCAAAGATATAAGGAATGGAAATGCGCCCCTAGGTCTCGCCTGCTGAACAAAGAGATTAAAAGTCACTAAAGGTGACCTTCACCGATCGAGCTGAAACTAGCACCAAACAATGTCCTAGTACCATAGTACATAAAACAATATTTGTCAGAAAATTCGGACTGTGCGTTAGTAAGTTATTAGGGGTCAAACATTAGCAAATATCAACTTTCAGGGGCCATAACTCGAAAAAGGGGCGATAAGAAATTTTGGGCACTTGGCCCCAGGGAGTCATTGGTCCAGACCTTTCGTCTGGCACCAGTTTCATCCCGATCGGTGAAGGTCACATTAGGCTCAAACTTGCAGTCCAAAGTTGGTAGGGAATGTCTGAAACTTTGACCCCTAATAACTCGTCTGTTTTTCATCCGATTAAGCTGAAATTTGGAACGTTTGTAGAGCCCATCCATACAAACATGCCTGCACAATCCGGGATGCGGTCAATGGAATAACACGTGCACTATAGGGCGCCAAAAATTCAATAAATAAACCTTTTTACGCCTACAGCAGCCAAAGGAATGCAATCTCGGTGCTGCAAATTTTTGCGCATGCGCAGATCATTAATGTCTACAAACGTAGAGGGTAGTCAAGGGACTCGAGGCAAGGCGTCCTGCTGAAAATGGGTCCTCAAATTTGCATTGCACCCTATGGGATTTTGGGCGCGAAACCGTAAAAACCCTAATAACTCCATTAGTTCGCAACAGACAGGCGCGCTTTTTATAGGGTTTATAGGTCTTAGGGAGATACATTTCTGTGCCAAATTGTATGGCGCTGCATGCAGTACAAGCAAAGATATAAGGAATGGAAATGCGCCCCTAGGTCTCGCCTGCTGAACAAAGAGATTAAAAGTCACTAAAGGTGACCTTCACCGATCGAGCTGAAACTAGCACCAAACAATGTCCTAGTACCATAGTACATAAAACAATATTTGTCAGAAAATTCGGACTGTGCGTTAGTAAGTTATTAGGGGTCAAACATTAGCAAATATCAACTTTCAGGGGCCATAACTCGAAAAAGGGGCGATAAGAAATTTTGGGCACTTGGCCCCAGGGAGTCATTGGTCCAGACCTTTCGTCTGGCACCAGTTTCATCCCGATCGGTGAAGGTCACATTAGGCTCAAACTTGCAGTCCAAAGTTGGTAGGGAATGTCTGAAACTTTGACCCCTAATAACTCGTCTGTTTTTCATCCGATTAAGCTGAAATTTGGAACGTTTGTAGAGCCCATCCATACAAACATGCCTGCACAATCCGGGATGCGGTCAATGGAATAACACGTGCACTATAGGGCGCCAAAAATTCAATAAATAAACCTTTTTACGCCTACAGCAGCCAAAGGAATGCAATCTCGGTGCTGCAAATTTTTGCGCATGCGCAGATCATTAATGTCTACAAACGTAGAGGGTAGTCAAGGGACTCGAGGCAAGGCGTCCTGCTGAAAATGGGTCCTCAAATTTGCATTGCACCCTATGGGATTTTGGGCGCGAAACCGTAAAAACCCTAATAACTCCATTAGTTCGCAACAGACAGGCGCGCTTTTTATAGGGTTTATAGGTCTTAGGGAGATACATTTCTGTGCCAAATTGTATGGCGCTGCATGCAGTACAAGCAAAGATATAAGGAATGGAAATGCGCCCCTAGGTCTCGCCTGCTGAACAAAGAGATTAAAAGTCACTAAAGGTGACCTTCACCGATCGAGCTGAAACTAGCACCAAACAATGTCCTAGTACCATAGTACATAAAACAATATTTGTCAGAAAATTCGGACTGTGCGTTAGTAAGTTATTAGGGGTCAAACATTAGCAAATATCAACTTTCAGGGGCCATAACTCGAAAAAGGGGCGATAAGAAATTTTGGGCACTTGGCCCCAGGGAGTCATTGGTCCAGACCTTTCGTCTGGCACCAGTTTCATCCCGATCGGTGAAGGTCACATTAGGCTCAAACTTGCAGTCCAAAGTTGGTAGGGAATGTCTGAAACTTTGACCCCTAATAACTCGTCTGTTTTTCATCCGATTAAGCTGAAATTTGGAACGTTTGTAGAGCCCATCCATACAAACATGCCTGCACAATCCGGGATGCGGTCAATGGAATAACACGTGCACTATAGGGCGCCAAAAATTCAATAAATAAACCTTTTTACGCCTACAGCAGCCAAAGGAATGCAATCTCGGTGCTGCAAATTTTTGCGCATGCGCAGATCATTAATGTCTACAAACGTAGAGGGTAGTCAAGGGACTCGAGGCAAGGCGTCCTGCTGAAAATGGGTCCTCAAATTTGCATTGCACCCTATGGGATTTTGGGCGCGAAACCGTAAAAACCCTAATAACTCCATTAGTTCGCAACAGACAGGCGCGCTTTTTATAGGGTTTATAGGTCTTAGGGAGATACATTTCTGTGCCAAATTGTATGGCGCTGCATGCAGTACAAGCAAAGATATAAGGAATGGAAATGCGCCCCTAGGTCTCGCCTGCTGAACAAAGAGATTAAAAGTCACTAAAGGTGACCTTCACCGATCGAGCTGAAACTAGCACCAAACAATGTCCTAGTACCATAGTACATAAAACAATATTTGTCAGAAAATTCGGACTGTGCGTTAGTAAGTTATTAGGGGTCAAACATTAGCAAATATCAACTTTCAGGGGCCATAACTCGAAAAAGGGGCGATAAGAAATTTTGGGCACTTGGCCCCAGGGAGTCATTGGTCCAGACCTTTCGTCTGGCACCAGTTTCATCCCGATCGGTGAAGGTCACATTAGGCTCAAACTTGCAGTCCAAAGTTGGTAGGGAATGTCTGAAACTTTGACCCCTAATAACTCGTCTGTTTTTCATCCGATTAAGCTGAAATTTGGAACGTTTGTAGAGCCCATCCATACAAACATGCCTGCACAATCCGGGATGCGGTCAATGGAATAACACGTGCACTATAGGGCGCCAAAAATTCAATAAATAAACCTTTTTACGCCTACAGCAGCCAAAGGAATGCAATCTCGGTGCTGCAAATTTTTGCGCATGCGCAGATCATTAATGTCTACAAACGTAGAGGGTAGTCAAGGGACTCGAGGCAAGGCGTCCTGCTGAAAATGGGTCCTCAAATTTGCATTGCACCCTATGGGATTTTGGGCGCGAAACCGTAAAAACCCTAATAACTCCATTAGTTCGCAACAGACAGGCGCGCTTTTTATAGGGTTTATAGGTCTTAGGGAGATACATTTCTGTGCCAAATTGTATGGCGCTGCATGCAGTACAAGCAAAGATATAAGGAATGGAAATGCGCCCCTAGGTCTCGCCTGCTGAACAAAGAGATTAAAAGTCACTAAAGGTGACCTTCACCGATCGAGCTGAAACTAGCACCAAACAATGTCCTAGTACCATAGTACATAAAACAATATTTGTCAGAAAATTCGGACTGTGCGTTAGTAAGTTATTAGGGGTCAAACATTAGCAAATATCAACTTTCAGGGGCCATAACTCGAAAAAGGGGCGATAAGAAATTTTGGGCACTTGGCCCCAGGGAGTCATTGGTCCAGACCTTTCGTCTGGCACCAGTTTCATCCCGATCGGTGAAGGTCACATTAGGCTCAAACTTGCAGTCCAAAGTTGGTAGGGAATGTCTGAAACTTTGACCCCTAATAACTCGTCTGTTTTTCATCCGATTAAGCTGAAATTTGGAACGTTTGTAGAGCCCATCCATACAAACATGCCTGCACAATCCGGGATGCGGTCAATGGAATAACACGTGCACTATAGGGCGCCAAAAATTCAATAAATAAACCTTTTTACGCCTACAGCAGCCAAAGGAATGCAATCTCGGTGCTGCAAATTTTTGCGCATGCGCAGATCATTAATGTCTACAAACGTAGAGGGTAGTCAAGGGACTCGAGG